>VDFB02020567.1:0-29901 GCA_007258455.2 Sequoia sempervirens | reverse complement strand
TTTCACAACCCATTTAATTTTTTTTCCGTCCCCGACCAAACCCATGTTTTACATTTAATTTTTTACGAAAAAAATTGCGTAAATCACGAAGGGGGGTTTTTCTTTCTAACTCACCTGCTGTCCACCTGTGCCCTCGCGGTACATTGCCCGTACTCCATCCGCCCGATGCACGATCGCGGTGTCGTTGTCTGTCGGCATCGTCTACCTTGCTGCATTCCTCTCCTCTCCACTATTTCTCTCAATTGCCACCATGACAATGACCCAGGTAATTTTTCAAATTACCTTTTTAACCCCCCCTCTCCAAAAAGGTATTTTTTACCTTTTATTTAACCTTTTATTCCCCAGATTAATCCACAACTTCCCGAGGCTGCCATTCGCAAACCGTACGTCCAATCCACTCTGTTCAAAAGGAAAACTTGCTTAATTTTTCGCCCTCTATCCAACGGTCCCCTCCATTTCTTTCTATCGAGACGTCGTTTGGGGCCCCTCCTTTCTTCCCCAACCGCCCTCTCGAGGGGGCATACCCTACTACTTCCTTCCATCCATTTCAAACCAGGCACTGGGGCATCCCCTTTCTTCTTCGTCAGGCTGGGGCATCAATCCTCATTTCTTTCTTCATCCTCGACATTCACTTTTCTTTGAAACATTGTTATTTCAACAATATTTCGAAGAGGGGCAAAATGTAGACACCTAAATTTAATCACTTCCATATGATTAAATTTGTTGCATTTACGTCTATCATATTAATATTAATTTATTAAATTAATATTACACCATTTGTCTCATACCGATAAAGTATTTAATTTAATAATTAATACTTTGTCTTTTTACCCTTATTCCTCTCTAAATTAAATAAATACACTAATTTATTTAATTTAGTCATTATTCCTCTTTTTTATTTAGAAATCAATTTAAAATTCCTCACTTTCTCTCTCCTTGTCACATCCTCCTACATTTGCCACTTGCCTCTAATCTTCTATTAATTAGCCTAATCCAATATTTGCACAACCTTAACCAAAATCATTAGCTAAATTTAGCACCACTTTTTGGTCAATTCTTCCATTTTTCCTTTTTGATATTGACCCCCTTTCCTATGTGAATTTTTAATTCACATTTATTTGCTCTAGATTCCTCTCCTTTAAATGTGAATTTTTAATTCACATTCCATTCTCCCAAGGTTTCTAGAACCTTGGACTTGTCACAATCTCCACATGTGACCAAGTCCCACCTTTTTGGAGCCCACCTTTTACCCTCTAGATCATCCTATGAGTGTGAATTTTTAATTCACATTTATATCCCCAACCACCTTTCACTTTCCCATGTAGATTTTTGAGGAATTCCAAAATTCCTCAAAAGTCCCTTTCACTCCCACTTGGGGACAAGAAATCCCTTTTTGTGGAAATCCTCTCATCCCCCAAGGTGCATGTCCTTTTCCACCCCATGTACCTTTTTGACAACTCATCTCCACCTCATATCCTCTTGTCCATTTCACCCTCCACATGTCAAGATGTGAGGGCTTGTGGTTCTCAACCCACCATAGCCCTTCATCTTGGCCTTGTTGGAGCAATCTTGACCCTTGAATTCTCTAGAGAATTCAAATTCCTCTATAAATACCCCCTCCTCAAGGGCATTTCCAACACTTTGCACTCTCATAACTACATGCTGTCCATTTGAATCCTCAAGCCTTTTTCAATCATTCAACCATCTTTGTTCATCATTTTGCATATTGAAGCTTGCATTTTAGTCATTCAATCAATCATCTAAGGAGCACACAACCAATCCAAGCAAGGGCCAATCAAAGAGGTATCAACAACAAGGGAGGTAAAAATATTTGTGTTTCATTTTATTTGCATTTCTTTTCGTTGAACCACTCTTTTGGCTAATCTTGAGGTGTCCTTGGTGTTTTCTTTTTCATATTTCTTAGTTATTTTGCATGTTTAGAGCAGTAGGAATTCCAAGGTATACAGCTATAACAATTTAAATTGTATCGGATGAATTCTATTCTGTAGATCAACTTGAAGGTTCCTGTACAAGATTGTTCATGGTGAATGCTGCTGTAAACAAATATCAGAAAAATAAGTCTAAAACTTGTATGTAAACTTTATTACTGTAATACAAAGTGACTTCTCTTGATGTGGTGGGTTTTTCTCTCGTAAGGGTTTTCCCACGTATATCTGGTGTTCATGTGTGATTGTCAAATACTCTGTTTTGTTATCTATTTCAAAGTGCATCTTAATTGGACTGTAAGTGTAAATTTTAAAGTGTATCTGCATTCTTCCCTGAGGTATTGACATTAGGAGAATTGTTTCCGCATCTAATTTTCCTTACAAAAATCCTTAACAGTTGAATGAGCCACCAGCAAATGAATCTTCTTGTTGGATAGTAAATGCTTGAATTTCTTTAAACTTCTTACAACAGCAAAAACATGCTTCTCAACAAAAGAATATTTTACCTCATAATCATGCAATACTTGGCTGAAAAATGCAACAGGTTGCTCCAAGCCTTCCTCGTATTGCTGGCATAACATAGTCAAAACTATATCTATTCGTCCAAAGGCATAAAAAATAAATTCTTTGTCAAAGTTTGGATTAATGAGAGTAGGAGCAGCAACGAGGGCTTCCTTAATCTACTCAAAGCTCCTCTTACCTTCCTTGGTCCAACTGAATGGCATATTTTTCTTAAGCATAGAAGTAAGAGGCTGCAACAAGGCTGTGATATTTGGTATGAATCTCCTCACGAAATTTATTCTTCCAAGAAAGCTTTGCAAGCCTTTCTTACGAGCTGGTAATGGCAATTCAAGAATTGTGGAAACTATTTCAAGATCTATAGAAATGCCTTGTTTTGAAACAATGTGTCCAAGCAGTTTTCCTTTGTGCACTGAAAATATACATTTCTTCAGATTGAGAGACACTCTGAACTCTTTGCATCTCTAAAAAATCTACTCCAAATGATCAAAGTGTTTGTTAGAATTTCTAGAAAAAATAGTAATATCATCTAGATATACTAGAATGAACTTGTTCATGATGCTGTGAAAGGCCATATCCATCGCATGCTGAAAAGTTGCTCCAGCGTTGGATAAGCTGAAAGGCATATTCTTGT
The DNA here is from genome assembly GCA_007258455.2 of Sequoia sempervirens. Taxonomy (NCBI): domain Eukaryota; kingdom Viridiplantae; phylum Streptophyta; class Pinopsida; order Cupressales; family Cupressaceae; genus Sequoia; species Sequoia sempervirens. Next base: position 26,802 of record VDFB02020567.1, on the reverse strand, counting down.
AGGTCATCATGCCCCACTTAGTTGTAAACATTATTTTGAACTGATCTTCCTGCTTCACCAAAATATGGTTGTAACCTAAGTAACCATCTAGCAAAGAAAATCTGTCAGAACCAGAAACTACCTATAAAATTTGCTCCATGGAAGGGAGTGGGTAATGGTCTTTCAATGATGCTTTATTTAAATCTCATAAATCGACGCATAGTCTAATTTCCCTACTTTTCTTTTTGACTAGTACTAAATTTGACACCCAAGAGGTGTGTTTGATAGGGAAGATAATACCACTTTCAACTAGCTTATTCAGTTCAACCTTCATAAGGTGCTCTAATTTGGGATTGAGTGGTCTTTGTTTCTGCCTTACTGGTTTTGAGTCAGGTTCAAATTCAATGGTATGTTGGGCTAGTTCTGGATTAAAACCTCTCAAATCCTTGTATTCCCAAGCAAAAACATCAATAAATTTCTGACATAACAGAATAAAAGCTTGTTGTTCGTCTTGACTACATACCTTTCCCAGCTTGAGAAGCTTTCCTTTGAAGATTTCAATGGCTACATAATGTTCCTCTTTAACTGTCAAGCTGTATTTGTCTTTACGCACTTGGTCATCTGAGTTGAAAATAGATTCCAAGGTCACCAATCCTTTTGGAAGCTTATTAGTTTTTAACTACACAATCTGGTCCTCATATTGCTACTGCCATTTTTGTTGGTTTCCATCTGCAAACTCAACTTCAGTAATCAGAAAATTTATGATTTTCTCATCACTATCAAAAACCTACTAGCTCACATTATTGTCAAGTATAGAAGGTCTGACCACTATTTTCACATATTGACGTGCTTCTACCTTATGAATCTCCTTGGGAATATCAAACTGGGCTCCTATGGCAACGAGCCTATCAGCATGCTTATTTTGATTACGAGGAATTAACATGATATTAAAAGCATCAAAATCCTCCATTAAATCCCATACATGATGCTTGTACTTCTTAAGCAAATCATTCTTGGCAGCATTTAAATTTTTGATCTGATTTACAATCAATTATGAATCACCATAAACTTGCAAGCATTTAATACCTCATTTGCGGGCCCATTCAAGGCCATGCACCAATGCTTCATACTAGTTGTATTATTCGAACAGCTGAAAGCAAATCTGCAAGCTGAAAATTATTTATCTCCTTCGGGTGATATCAACATAGCTCCACCCCCAGCACCAACACTACTCCTCGAACCATCGAAGTAAAGCTTCCAAAGCTCACTCCCTGTTTCTGCAAACGGTTCTTCCTCTTTGCAAAGATTAGGCATATAGCAATCAGGCTCTCGAATCATATAGACTCCTAATCCTATCTCATCTGTGTGTTGAAATAGATCAAGCTCATGATCTTCAGCCACCCATTCATCTAGATTGATATTGTCTACATGGGTGCTACAGTCTGAGGTCATGGTTTGCTCCTCCAGTGTAGAGGTGGCGTAGAGGTTAGCGTTTATAGGATTTGGTGAGTATGGTTCGATATGGTCTTTGGCGAGAGGCTCAAACTTTATGGTCACTTTCATACCATACCTTGTTCTAAAAAACAAATGAGACCAATTAGAAGACAAAAACCCACCCAACTTGGCTATAAAATCCCTCGAAAGACAAATGGAAACATGCGGCAATAAGTCTATGACATGTATGTCCTGATGAATAGAAAAACTTGGGATGTGTGCAAGGTAAGAGCTAAATTCTTTATAATACTAGTAGTTTTAAGAGTAGACCCATCTAATTTCACTACACCTTTCTGAGGATTAGGCTCGCAAACAAGTCCTAGCTTATCAGCTAAACTCTTAGGCATGACTGAACTGCTGGCACCAGAATCAACCATACAGTTGTGAACAATTTTATCACCAATGATCAAACTTAAATAGAACAGAGGGGGCTTTTCCTCTTTTGCTTTATGTCCATTTCTATCCTTCAGGTCATTACCCAATACAACCTTCGCAACTCCTTGATTAGCAATGTCAGAAATAGACAACTCAGCCAAAGAACTCTGCAGCAAACTTTTCTGCCCTGGGAGTTGTAAAGCATCTAATACTGATAGGCTAACAATGGTTTTCTTGAGATGCTCAATAATATTGAATGATGAAGAATTTACCTTCTACAGGTTTTTTGTGATAGTAGCATCGTTTTTCCTCTGTAAAGGTTGAGAATACATTTTTTACTATTCCTTGCTAGGTATCTCTTGGCCTCTTTGCAGAATCTACATTTTAGGCTGCATGGCAGCATTAACATCTGATGACATAGGGTTTGCTTACTGATTACAGGCTACTGCTATTAATTTGCAGCTTGTTGTCCTGGATCCATAGCTCTCTTTTTTGACCTGGCATTAGCTGAAATAGGAGAGTTTTGCTGACTTTGGCCATTCACGCCACATAATTTGGAGCTCTGCCAGTTCGGCAAGGAAACTTCCACGTTATCTTGTTGCTCTTAATTCTGATTTGCAACATTTTCTGAAACAACATAGTTATTCTGAACCATTAAAGCCTAATTTCTCATTCCATTGGAACAAGCTAATTGGCTATGGGGCTGATTGCATGGATAACACCAATCACAATCCTGGGCAACATTATTTTGTGGCACAAGTTACTTTGATGAACTGGCTATGTTCAGATTGTATGGCTGGAATGGCCTAGGGTTAAAGTTCCTCCTTTGGGCTTGATAATCATTTTGAAAAGCGGGTCTATTTTGTTGGTTTTGCTGATAAGGGGCCTGATAAGGCTTATGTTCTTGACCAACATGCTTTTTAATGGTCACAAGATCATTTTTGAAGGTCTTTAATAGGCTTTTAATTTCCTGCATCTCCTGATTTGGGGTTGGGGCAGCAACCTCTTGGGCTGTGTTATGATAACCTATCGCTGAAACAAGTGGGACAATAGCCAAAGTAGGTACAACAGTAGGGATAGGTGGTTGTATTTCTGGAAACAAAGGCATAGGAGGTCTAGAAGCTATGTCTCCAACTTAGATGAGGAAATATTGACATTCTAATAAAACCAGCTCAACCCATCATTTGTTTTTTGCACTTTTTTGTATCTACCTGAACCTCTTCTTATGTATGTTTGGTATTTGCGAGGCACATGTATTTTCCTTATTCTGAAACTTGATCCCTACGATTTCCATCTGTATTCCTATTGCTTATCTTGTAAACATGCCAAAACCCTTACCTTGTTGTTCTGATAAAATACCCATATGGGTAATCTAAAATAGTGAAAATCTGTATGCTTAAATTGTAACCCCATGTGGGTATTTGTCGTATGTGAAGAAAATGCAGTCCTTTCTGTATGCCAGTTTCTATTCATGGTATTCTTCTTCTTTTGCACTTGCAGTTGCAAAACTTTAGACATGGCATTCGTATTACTCACTTTTCAACATATGGGTATTTATAAATTTAGAACAATCTGTGTCATTCCATTACACAGACGTACCATAATATGAAAAAAATTGAAAGTTTATTAACAACTTTCCTACATCTACACTTTGATTACACCTCATTGAATCATTTCCATATTCCTATACTTGTCTTCTTGTGAAGAAAAATATCTCTGAATGTATTACTATTCCCATGTTGTTTTCCTTGCACACAAAATTGTTTGGATTACTTTACTCTACCATGCAACAAACTCTTGCTTCATGTCGTTGGACTTATGTAGAAATCTTAAATTGAAACATTGTGATTTTATGGACTGCATTTATTTGATTATCTCAGTGCATGATTAACACTTCAGAGACACCCACTGTTAAAAAACTGTTATCATTTCTTGTCATTCTCAAACAATCATTTCACATTGTAACTCTTAATGTTGTATTTATATCATCAGTCAAACTGGAACTGACTGTTCATTTATTATTTGAATGCATTGTCTATCACTCACACTCTTAGGCTTCAACCTGGCACTCTTCATGCATTTTTATACTCCACTTAACGAACTGTTCTGTAAATCTGTTTGCTTCTAAGATGGAAATTTAAAAAAATCCTCTTCATTAAGGCATAATGTATGCTTGTTCACTATCCTTGGTTGTGAGAAAGAACACAGATGAACTGAACCTTGCATGACATATGCTCATGATGAACAAGTAACACTGAACGTGAACCATATAACAATGTTTGATATAAATGTACTCAGTTGAATCAATTGAGCGAGTTAAACTCACTGTTCACCTGTAGCTTTCAGAAAGTATCCACCTGATCGTTATGAATGCACAGCTGGTTTAATGCTTGATAGATAATTTTGTTTTACTCTTTCAGTTGTATATCACTCCCTTTGATGAATATATGATGATGTAATTACTATCTCTTATCAGCCCACTTGTAATGAATAAGGGCAGCATGTCGAGCTCTACCCTTGTGGGAGCCCCTTTTTCTCCACATGCTTGGTCTTTGAATAATGATCAGCTTCGTGATTTTCCCTATACCTACACAAGGAAACAAACAATGTTAGAATAAAAATAGGATATGATGATCATCTTGATGTTTCTCCTTCAGCTTATTTCTTCTGTACTTTTCTTCATTATTTCAGTCCATGCTTGATAGTAGGTTGCACTATTGTTGGTGGTTCATATAGGTATCTTCATAATCGGAGCCTCTGACATCCCCCTCTTTTCTCTTACAGGTCAACGGAGCTCGAGAAGAAAAAAGTACACCACTTTAGCGTTGACCATCGGCTAATCAGGCAATGATGATTATGTCGTTACTTATGTGATTCCTTCCTTTGCATCTTCCATAGTGTAGTGTGCTATTAGTTATGCACTGTGATAGTCACATCCATGGCTTGTGTGGATTTTTTATTTCATTTTATGCTTTTCATTTCGAAAATAAAATGCATTCCAATTCAATGTTGTAATATCATTTGGATTCTTGCAATCAAATGAAGCTATGTAAATATGAATCTTTTCATGAAATAAATGAAAGCATTTAGAATGCTCTGTTGCTTATATGCTCAATTTTGTACTTCATTTAATTCTATAACATTTGAATAGCACTCTAAAATTTTGATTCTTCTTTTAAATGCACAATTGTCTCTTGATGAACAGAGAACATGACACAAGCAACACTTAAACATAATCTGTAATTCCACCTTAAGATATAACAATGTTCAGCCAGCTCCACCAATTGAGTTGTGGCGAAAAATTGGCAACAGTGCACATAATTCAATAGGGCATAACTTTCACCCCAATTACTATCAAAATTTTATAAGGAATCTGGTTTTGCATGTAAATTTAAGATCTAGGTTCCCATTTTTTATAGAATTTTAAAAATATCCATGAGTTATAAATGAAATATTTTGGTATCTAATCTTCATAACTTATACTTTTTTCTTGCATATTGTTCTAAGGTCCTACAATCAGCACTGATCATTTTGGGGGGGCTCTCTAAATCAATGGGTAATCTAGGTGTTTCTTATTTTCATTTTTTAGTTCATGTGGTCATATCTCTCACATTAAATCCATCTCATATGAGTATTCTTTGTAATCCTCATAATAAATGAAAAATAAAACATGGATATTATGGAAAGAAAAGGTATATAATAGAAGAATGATAGTTTCGTCAAATTGAGGAACAAGAACAAACTATTATTATTCATGGTATTTCCTTACCTAATCCTCTAGGTCCTATACATACAAAATATCATCCAATCTCAGTCAAATATCTTGTGAGACATTCATTTGGGGATGACTAATGCAATCTAATGAATTGCATTGATATCCCATCTCCCATATCACCTATTACTACATTTGAATTGTATGTTGACTCATTCTTGAATTAACAACAATTATTTTCATCAGATCATTTCCATCATCATTCTAGATCCACCACATTAGGATGTATATCTAATAGACATCACATCTTTGTTTGTAAAATCCCACCTTGCATATTTGGATGACACCATTGAGGATATATGTCTTCTATTTGATGACAACCTTTACGAAGTTGCATCATCATTGCCATATTTGTATATTGCTCTTTCCTTTCCTACATCTAATTTTATCATGATAGATTATGTAGACATTCATGAGTTATCATCATTTGCAATAGTATTAGATTAACATCAGTCTAGTTATCACAATATAGTCATGGTTCTTGTTCTAGAATCATCTATATGGTACTTGATCCATCATATCAACATACTGTAGATGGTGAAATCTGCAAATGGTTAAACTTTAAAACACACATTATCATGGTTAGTTTAAAACAAAGCAAATTATCAACATCCCTATGAAATGATGAAACATGTTAATCATGCAATAAAATGAAACAATGGAAACCAAACAAAGCATATAAAAAACATGATCCAACTTTATCTCATAGTGGATTGGTGCTATTGTGGAAAATAGCCTTTTCCCAATCCTTGCTTAAGCTCCATGATGAAAATGCTATGAAGAATGATATGGAATGCTAAGATTGTAAATGGACAAAATTAGTTCTCAGTTTAAGAGAATGACCTTGCATAAAGATTGTGGATCAAGTTGTGGAGGAGTTGATTAAGAATGAAGCCTCTATTTATAGATTCTCAAATGCTAAGAGTGCTCATAAGAGAGCAATGTGGGATCAAAAACAAGCCATTGAAAAGAGGCCACCTGTCATCTTTCCATAGGTTGAGGGATGTGCAAGATTTGGGAAATGTGCCCAAGAGAGGGAGTTTCAAATTCAAATTTTTGAAATAAATGTTGAGAGGGGGACATGTAAGAGCTTATTAATTTCTTTGTTGGATGTACATGCCCATTTGAATTCAAACTTGAGGGAATATTCCTCAAAGATGCCATGTTGATGGAAAATGTTGGATTTAATAAATCAATAAATTGATTTATTGGTGCAAGTGGGAAAAGCTAGAGGATGTGACATGCATTAGATTAGATCTAATCAGGATTAGATTAGCTTAATGATGATTAGGTGAGTTTGACCTTTTTGACTGAAATATTTGATTTATTTAAATCAGAAAAGGATGGAAAATACATTTGGGATTTAATTAAATGAATGTTTGATTTATTTGATTAAAGTTTGATGATAAATTTTATTTAATTTTAAATTAATGACCTTAGGAGATGGAAATTAATGAGTTTACCTAATGAATGGATGAAGGTGAACTTAATTAATTTGATGAATGGACCTAATTGAATGCAAAATGTTAATTTTGCATGTCTACACATACATCACACATCACCATTAGCTTGGAGATATTTTATCATTATTTGAAGGAATCATTGGTATCATTTTAGTCTTTGGATCATGTGTATCATTCAAATACATTCAACTTACTTTTTTCATATTCCTATCTAAAATGGGAAGTTATTTTGCACACATGTATGGTGTTGTTTTTTCCTAAGGGGATAATTTTTTTTGAATGTCCATGGATCATCCTCAACATCTAGTTTCTAGCATCCAACAACACTGTAGGCATCATTTTGAGTGGAGACTACATGGTTTATCTTCTACTATCAGTTTTGGGAGGAAGCATTTCCTCACATGGGGTTCATCACTTCACATTTTTTTGGGGGGGTCACATGACCTTATCTCTTTTATCTCCTATGGGGAGAACATTCAATGTACTTTTTGTTAGAATTATTCCTTAGGGGTGATCATAGTCCTCCATCTATCACTTATCTTCTTCACTTGTACTTTACATTTCATTATATTTCTCTTTTGGAGAGGGGCTTTATTTCCCACTAGGTTTTTATCCTTTACTCCACCTTATGATATATTTGTACATGATTACTTAGCATTCCCTCATAGTTGGTACTCATCATTAGTTCATACATTACTCCATAAGTTGCACTTAAGAGTGGTTTTAGTTTAAACAAAGTCATTATCATACCTAGTTAGTTATTCACCTTTCTATGATTGACCTATTCACACCTAGTTTAAGTTTAATTAGGTTTCTTTTACTTTTTTTTCAATTCATATGGTTGAGGCATGTGCCCTCATGACTTGAGAATCCTATTAACACTTTCTCACCCACTTTTCAAGTGATCTCAAAAGTGTCCCACCTATAAAGGGCAATCAGAAATTTAGTCCTACCTTCCTACCTCCTCATCCTTGCCTATATATTTGTTGGTTCCTAAATTTGCAGATTGCTAAACTCTAAAAGTATGCCAAGCTTTATGTTCAAGTTTAACAATGATTTGACCAATGAACATAATCAACCAAGGTGGTTGGAATTCCCTGCTCTTCAGGCTCTACTAGGCCTAGGTGCGTGTACCCTAATTACCAATAAATTTACACTTTTCAAGATTAAATGGTGATATTTGAGCAGATTAAAGCCTTTTGAATAATTTGTATGATTAAGTTTTTTGATTAAATCATCCTTTTAATCCTTTCAATTAAATCATCCTCATGTGATCACAACTCTTGAATTAAATGATTTCTCTCAATCTATATCAATATGGCATGAGGGATTGAAATAGATGATTTAAATGAAAAACTAAATTCTACTCCCACTCCTACTGCAAAAAATTAAAATGTCTAAATAAGGTTTTGTGAGATATTGTTTTTGGAATAAATGTGATCAGTTCCTATTATTTATTGGGAAATCGAGTCAAGATGTGAATGATATGTGTCCTCTTCCTTTTGGCTATAACTCAAATTGTTTGGAACTTTAGATGTTTATGCCTTACATAAACATGCAATGAAGTGATTATGAGACTCTTCTTATCGATCCAAATGATCCTCCTAGATTACTATGATTTACTTAAAATAATTTAATTCTTCCTTGAAGAAACCAGTTAAATGAACCACACAAAAACACCAAATGCATTATGATAAATTGAATATATCCTCGATTCACTGATTTAAATAATAAGGAAATATCAAACTGGAGATAGCCACACAATCATACATATTAATATCAACAAAAAATTGAAACCAAATTTTTTGCTACCAAATTATAGCTTATTTTGCATTGATTTACTTCAAAATATTTTATAATGTATACCAAAAGTTTTCTTTATTCTCCTAACTATCTTATATTATAATACTCGGTCTTGGTTTCCCTTTTATAAGTGAACTAAGGGAAGCGACAATCTATAGACCGTTACATTTTGAAATAACCCTTCAATTACCCACCCTTTTACATAAATTAAAATATTAGTTATCTTTCATTTTTTCATGAGTACATAGTTAAAAGGAGAAAGCATAAAAAAATAACTTTAAAACATTGAGGCCCATAGCACTTGTAGTACACCCAAAGTTCGTTATTCATCATAAGGTACCCATGATCATTTGATCTTGCAAGGTCCTCTCTCCATGATTATGCAACCAAGGCTTGGTACTTTATTGATACAAGGCCTACTCTTCTAGGGGAGCCAGATATGTCTATTCCCATTGAAATAGTGTATAACCATTAGGCCACTTGTATCCCTGGATATGTGGTACATATTGACCAAGTGATTCCTCCATTTTCCATCTAGTAGTCCTCTAGCCTCTGTAATGAACTTTGAATACCTTGAATCTAGTGCAATCATCCTATCCAAAATTAAATTGAAACTATGGACATTTAGCTCTTAAATATTTTATAAATGAGTAATATAATTTGAGACTATTTAGTTAAATTCATTCTTCCAATCATTGAAATTCTTCAGTTGACCATTATCCTTCTATATCTTTGGCATGAGCCATTATTTGAGTACATATGAAATGACTCCAATCTTGCTATAATCTTCTAACTTTCCCTGGATATGTATTGAAACTCATCAATGACCATTTTCACCATTTTCTCTGTAGGCTTTAAAGCCATAGGAGCCTCCACACTTCTTTGCAAGACTTTGCACGATGTCATTAGTGTGTGGTGTATGGATTTTTATTTCTTGAACAAGGGGTCGAAGATTGGTATGTGAGTCTTCATCTTCTCAAGTGCCTAAGATAGAGAAACATAATAATCATATGCATTCTCTATTTTATCCATGGTTATTTTGACTCTATGTTCCAAGATATTCTCCAACATATCAAACATCTATTTTTGCAATCCTCCCTTGGTCTCTTCAGTAAGTTTATTTAAACTTTCAATTTATTGTTTCAGTGTATTTGTCTAATTAGTAGAGATTGTGTCTATATCAATCTTCTGAATGGTAGGGGGTTGGTATACTATCAATTTTGTGCTCAAGGAAGGACCTTATCCATTCAACTATTGTTTCAATCTCACATTTTCCATGAATAATTTATTCACTTCATCATTTAGGTTAGTTTATTCTTTCTCATATTCTGCTAGTCTAAGTTTCATACCTTTAACTATAGCTCTAATAAACATTGTTGAGTGCATAGTCATAGTATTAGCCTCCAATGTCGATGTATCTTGAGGTGCTTTAACTATGGAAGTTCATCTCATCTCTTGCACGACATCAAGAAATCTTAGTTTTGTTGTCCTTTTTTTGTCCAAAAGGATAGGGTTTCAATCCTTGGATTGTAACTTGTACCATTTATTCCCTCATTTGAATTGAATTCAGCAATGAGCATGGGATCCCCTTGATTTCTTAGTTGATCTAGTAAGAACATCTTTTTCAACTTCATCCTAGGAATGATTAATATGTTGCTTTCCAACACCATTTGTCTGGCCTCTTGTGCACTGATATTTATTTCATTTATCTTGAGCTCATCAAAATTCAGGGCAACAATTTGATCATTTTGTGACTCTTTAGTACCCATCTTATTCATCGAGAGTCTCTCCTAAAATTCTTTAAACTCGGGAGTTTGGATGAACTCATCATCTTCCATAAACCTCAAAGTAGCAACTACTCTTTCATCATCATGCATTTCCTAATCTCCATGTATGTGCACATCCATTCTTTCTTCAGGTTGGTAAGCCTCAGTTGCAGGCTCAAGGAGTGATTGATCAACTTCAACATAATCTTTTTAGTGCTTTAGCACACTGGCCACTTCCTCTATATCCCCTACCTCCTCACTTATTTCATATGCCATATGGGGATTTGATTACTATACCTTCTCAGAATGCCCGCCATGAACCCCAAAGGACAACAACACAATAATTCCAGCACAATTTTTTTTTTAAAGTTAACATAACATGTAATACGCATTAGATCATGACATGAATTTCATTTAAGTAGATTCATTAGCACATACATCCCTTGGGGTACACGAAGAGTCATTACACGACTAGATCCATACAACAGCAATGAAGAATAAACCCAAAGATATAAAGTAAACAATAACAAATATAACACATACATGAAAAATTCATTGATAAGAAACCATCTGTGTACATAAATACCACATATGCAAAATTAACTTAACCCATTGAATAATAACTGCCATGGCCAATTTCCACACAGAGATTAACATTACATTACAGTACAATGATACAAAAGTGTTCCAAATATGAATGAAACTCATACAATAAGATAACATGATGCACAATATCATAACTGGTTCCAAGATAGATACAACTCAGGAGTCGCCGCAACAGCATCAATCTGCATCTCTCTATCCTCAACTGGGGACCCAATGGGGTGCTTAGCACATTCCACCCGACCATGTGAGTCCGAAGACCCACCCCCCGTGCTAGGAGCTAACAAGAAAGAGACCTCAGCCAAGAACATACAACAGGGAACCACAAGACGCAACGTCATACAAAAGTATCATAACACTCAGGAATTACAATGACATAGTCAACCACATCCAAGAGTCATAAATCTCATCACATAAATCAAAGCAATAACCAATAAACAAATAACCAAAGGATGATCATGAAACACTTCCAAAACATAATACAATTCCAATAACATCATATAACAGTACCATAAGAGTACAAGGTCGAAACCCAAACATCAACAAGATTTATACAAGACCATAGAATACACCAAAGATAAAATAGGGTAAAACCATAAATCAATTCAACAACTATGTTCCATCAATGCAAGACAAAGACCCACTTCCAGAGGATTTCCAAAGTAACATCATAAGGAGGAGTGTTAGAGGAGAGTGTCATCGCATGGCTTAACATGGATTCTCCAAACTACCTACTGCAAGGTACCGCCTCCATCTACTGATGGATTATCCAGGAAACCAAGCACTAGGAACCACCTCCATCTATGGTTATCCAGGCTACCTATCTCAAGGAACTGCTCCATAGGGTTGCTCATGCAGAACCGTTAACCTTTCATGAAGACAAGGCAACGATCTTGCCAACCACGGCCTTCTCAATCCCCTTTAGCCTATGGATAGCACTAAAAGGTAGATGAGGCATCAATTATCTTTTTTTAATGTGATTCTACCCACCCCCTAGTTAATTATTTAAATTATCACTTATTAAATTCACTCTAACGAGGGCTATCCTAGTGCCCCTTTGTGCACCGACCACCCACTTAGAGCCACTCCCTCTCTCTAGACACTCAAAACATAAAAACCAAAATCCAAGGGTTGTACAACATAACAAGAACATTATATCACAACAGAGAAACATGCGAGGCATTACCCATCTCGCTATAAACACATAATCAAATCCAATTCTCGTACAACCCTTTCAAAATCCAAATACGAAAGCACTTGCCACATCAAAGGCACATAAAGAGAGAACATTGACCAACCATAAAAACAAGCCTCTGGAAGACTCTCAAAAGGTTACACTAGGGTTTCCCCATCAAAGAACTGACCACAATAAATTGCAAGACCTCAAAGAACTATTTCCAAATCAAATATAATGAGTGAATAAACCAAAATAAGATCAACAACTCCATCCATACTACATACTTAACTTCAATACGAAATAAATCATAAATTCAAAGAGATCAACTATCCACAACTCATATTCAAAACACGAGTTCCCAATTACATTGCAACACAACTTAAATGACAAAAGATTCCTTGAATCAAAATTAATCTCCAAAGGTATTCACACAATACGGAAACATCCAAAACAATCCTTCAACAACAGAGGTAAAAGCATGCAACCAGGCATCCAAGGGAGACCTCAATTTCCTCCTCACAAGATACCTGTACAGTTGGTAAACAAATGACCTTTGATAAAATTCAACCAACATGACAACAATGTAATTAAATGTTTCAGCAATATAATAAAAGTGGGAAGATTGCATACAACAAGAAGCATAAACTTATCACAACCAAGCATCACATTTGTATCCAAAATACTCCACCACAAAATCAAATATGAACTCAATGATCAAGATCACCTATGGAAACAAAACAAACTCAAGAGATACATTGAAACAAATTCATCATAACAATCCTCAAACACGGGGATACACTTAATGAATAATAATAATCACACAAACACTTTTTATCCATCCGCAAGGACCAAAATCTAATCACAACTTTATGACACAAAAGAGCTCCATCCATAAACAAAACTCAAATAAAATAAAATAAAAATACATAATCATCTACAAATCAACTGGCTCAAACCCTCAAATCAGTCATGAAACAAGTAAGCATCCATATAGAGAATTTACAAAAAAGAGAATAAGGAGATAGTCATCTTTTAGAAAATCATCTAATTAACATAATCCCTACATCTATCCAAAAATACACAGCCAACTCTAAAACTATCTTAACCAAGCAATTTTCTTATTTTCAACATATCCCTATCTACTTCATAAACTTATAAATATAAAACAATCACACTAATATTCACGTCACACAATTACATGAATGAATGTTTATACAAAAATGTTCATTTCACATAACGATTCCTAGGTCTTAAAAATAATATGAAAAATTCCATTACCCATTTGCCAAGTTATCCATTAGCCAAACATAAAAGCATGCGAGGAGAAAGATATTAAGATAACATTTATTTAATTCTAAAACTAACAGAAATATAAACGAATTAAAAGATATCACAAAATTAGTACTATAAAATTTAAATTACCAAATAAGAGAACATATAAGAAAAGGTCAATATATACTCCATATTTTAAATTTTCATTTAAATAAAATCTCAAGTTAAAATCTTTAACCTACCTTTCCATTCTAAATTAGATACAATGATTAAAAGAACATATGTTTCCTCAGACAGAAGGAGCAAGGTTAGAGTGTTGGATTGGTAACAATAATAATAATTAAAAGATAAGGTTTTATAACAATTTCAAAATATATAATTGTATCGATAGGTTGTCTAAAGAATCATTTTTCCTAGTTTATTAACAAATCTACCTTAATCAATAATGATGATATCCCGATTATTTAATACAATACATCTAAGGTAAATCTACAATGCCAACAAGAAGATATTGTAATTACAATATACAATCAAGTGTTAACAATATCTTTCTAAATAAATAATTAACTAAATCAAAACAATAAACATGAAATTCCGATATTTGTCAATTTATATTAAGAGTCTCATATTTCTAGATATATATATCTTATGCATGTGCAATTATATTGTTGAATCCTAATTTCGATAGAAGTACTCATAAATCACAATAAAGCAACCATTACAATTTAGATAATTACTACACGTGAGACGCCCCAATTTGGACTTGAGCAAAATTATGGTGGAACACATAACGTCCATTAGTGAGATCCAAAAATAAATAACTTAATGCTATTTTCCATGATAGCCCTAACCCCTTGCTCATATTCTTATTCTGCCAAGATTGACAGTGAAGAAGTTAGGCGGAAAGGATATAGTTTGGCAAGGAACAATATGTCATGGGAGAAACGTGGAAAGAGGCATTTACACCAGTGGATTAAGTATTGCAAAGATACGAGTATTAGATGACGAGCAAGAATGATAGATGTAAAAGTTGGTAAACTGAATTAACCTTCATAAAACCATTAGATTTGCAAGGGCACATAAGCGTTATACAGGGAAAGACCATATGGTAAATGAAAAGAATGCAGTGAAGGTAAAAGTTTAAATCGGGAATTGCAACGAACATGTGTAAGTGCAGGTATCAGGGAGGTTATATAAATTTAGATTACCAGACTATGCGAAGGAGCTCATCTAAACACTGTATTCAATAACATCAATTTCTCTCAGCTTCGACTGAATGGAGGTAATTGGCAAAGGCTTGAAACATTGTACAGACCAAGAGAATTAAATAATCTGCTCATTGGTCCTCAATTTCTTCACTTGAACAATTTGCTCATCGACGACATCAGAGAAGACACCCGAACCAAGCTTCCTCCACGTTTGAGATGGTTACGGTTGCAAAAATGTGAGAAGCCACAGTCTTGCGCATAACATTTGGGGTTTTGATAATAAAATCTGAGAGTTTATTTAAATCTATACACCCTACCATGTTCAAGCGTTGCGGCTGTGACAAGTTGCCAAGTATATCAGAAAGTGAATATTGGAATTTGGAACTATCGCCATTCACTTGCATTATTATCAGACCTCTCATGTTATCCACAAGGCGGAAGAGAAGGAGAAAGGTGAGGTACAAACACGTGTCATAAGAGAAGGAGCATCAATGAACAATTTTTTTGTTTTAAGCTAGGCGCATTTCTGTTTGGCAGCGAATTTTCCAGAAACGTGCTCAGTATTGTAGTTTGGGGGGGGGGAAATGAATTTATTTTCAAGTGCTACAACTGCGATAGTTTGCCAACAAAAACAAGCAGTTTATTTAAATCTTTAAATCTCAGCAACAAGCAGTTTATTTAAAAGCTTTAAGCTTCCTATTAAGGTCAAACATTGCGGCTGGGACAAGATGATAAAAAGGAAACAGAGCGCTTATTTCAACCTCTTCAAGATTCTATTTGCAAATACTCAGACATCATAGATCGCCAATGAAAACAAGAAGGTTACTTAAATATCCAAAAATAATTTATGTTCCAGAGATACGGTTGTGACAGATTTTGAATGTTGCAGATGCAGACTGGAAGCTCAAAAGAAAAGAACACGAATTATTCATTACTCCTTACTGACATTGCGGTTGCTATGGTTTAAGGCCTGAAATAGGTATGAGTAAAAGATATACATAATTTCCCCAATTTAAAAGCAATAACAAGAGCATTTACATTACCTAATGAAAACTGCCAGAGCATTTAGGGCAATATACTGTTGAAAGTGCTTGGCCGAAATAATTAAAGAAAGAAAAGGCCATTACATCCCTAAACAAGGGTTTCTTCAACAATTACATGCCCTAAGATAAATCGATTGCACTACATAAAATAGAAACATACAACAATCCCGATAATTGCATAACATGTACATCATATATTTACAAGCCATACACTTCTAAGAAACCAAAACGTGACTGCATATTACCAAATGACTATAATTTCTTCCAAGAATTAGGGAAAAATTGTAGCGGAAAGAAACATTGTCATAAAAGAACATACGATTTATTGAGATTGAGGGCATAAAAGAACATACGATCTATTGAGATTGAGGGATGGATCAGCCAGAACAGGGGCAATTATGCCTAAAACTTTTGCTGCATCTTCAAACCCTTGGTCAGTGCAGAAGGCGAACAAACAGCATAACGACATTCCAATAAGAAGGTGCTCTCCCATTGGATCATAGAGAGAAACCCCCCCCTAAATTTTTCTTGCCTACCTCTTAAAGAAAATACCAAATTCTCCTTTCAACCGCCCTAACTCCTCTTTCTCCCTCGTAGAAGATTTTCAAAAGTAACTAATTTTATTCACCCAGTTTAATTAATCATTACTTTATGTATTTATTTATTTAATTATAATATTCAAGATTTATTTATTTAATTCATTTTAACCATTAATAATATTTTATTTGCCAAAACACAGAAGTATTATAACTTTTATTTTTAATCATGCCAATCAATTAAAATCTATTGGCAATAATATTTACCCTTTACGTAATTGGGATAATTACCTTTGAACAACTAATAAATTATTAATTATTATCGAATATTATTAAAAGAATGCTTTTTACAAAACAATTAATTAATTAATTTATTAATAATTCTTTACTTAATATTTTATAAAACTAATTTATTTAATTTTCATCTTAATTTCTAATTTTATTTAATCAATGCTATTTTAATTAATTGAGTACACAATCCCATCAAATATTATGTTAACTACATAAACTAATCACACAAAACAACAATAACACAATTAAGCACTTACACAAAATCTGGACAAAAATGGTAACACTAGGGGCACTACACCTTCTACCTCTTGGGTCCTAGTTGTTCGAGGTGAGTCCGATGAGATACATTGTACCAAGCAGGTGTCTAGAAGGGGGCTCCAAAATCACAATCCCACTTGGCTTCTTGATGGGAACTTGGTGGGCTTCAAGGATTCTCTTCAGGTTCCTTCATTGGCTCAACATATAATTTTTCAAAATTATTAATCATCAAATCCATCCTCTTAAGAGGATCCACTTCCTCCACATAGAATCCATGAAATTCAATATGCTTTTTCTTTATCTCTTCTTCAAATATTCTTAGAATATCCCATTTCCTTTTCCTCTGGAACACTTCTTAAGGTGTAAGATAATTTTTTATTACATCCTCTTCATAATCCACTTCATGTGTAATCATAGCTTTTATGAGGATTGTCTATTTTATAAAATTCATATGACCTTCTGGGTCAAAGACCCTTTCCATCCTAGACTTCAAAGAATATTTATTTTTTTAGATAACCTTGTAATTCCTCAAGGGTGTCAGATCCCATAGGGAGTTCTCCACATATAGTTAAATCAGGAAGGAATGTACCCTTCTTCTAAATTTTCATGACATCATGTTCCATCCATATCATTTGCCACATAAACTCTAGAAATGCAATTCAAAGAGACACAAGCTTAGGTAAAACATGTGAAGCCTACAAGCACTCATAGATTCTAATCTATAAAGACATTTGGGACTATTAGCTTGGCCAAATCTAAAGCCCAAGGATTTTAAATTTGAATCCTTCCATCCCTCTTATCATAGAAACACCAAAACAAATCCCACCTTGAGATAGGAATAATTGCATCTCTACACCTATGAGCTACGTCTCTAAATACTTTTTTGAATCCCATATCTATTGAATTAGGTAGCACATCTAATATGGATTTTTGCAGAGGTCTCTTCTTTGTTTTAGGGTTTGTGGGTTCTTCCTTTTTACTGGTAGATTCACTCTTCTTAGGTGGCATGGTGCAAATTTTATCTCTACTCAAATCTTTAAACTTCTACTTGCAAAATTTCACAAATTAAACACTTATACACTTGGTACAAAGGGTTTTGTGCACTTACCCATCAAATTGGTAGCTACAAATTCTTCCTCCTTGAATTCCTTCACTTATAACACTGTGAGCTCTTGTGAATGATTAAAAAAAATTGTTTCGAATTCTAATTATATTTGCTACAATGCTTGGTCACTTCACTATTAATGTCAATTCATGCAAAATATTTCATAATATATCTCTATTTTGATTTTGAATATAATATACACCCTTGATATTGGATGAAGAGATGAAAAATGGTCGATGTCTAGGGTTGAGGTTGATGTAGAGCACATCCACTTTTCACAAGTTCTTCACTCAAGGATAACCCTAGAGATCTCAATGCAAAGGAGAAAGAAATATAACTAAGAGTTGTGTTAGAGGATGATTAGGATCTAATGAGGGGTTCACCACCAAGTTTAGACTTGGAAATACAATGCAATGAGGATGAAATGAAAAACCCTAGTTTAATGTAATGCTTCAATGAATGACCTAGAAATGACCATGAAAGAAAACAAAAAACTATAAAAATGAAAGTGTGCACCTAGAAATTGAAGAGAGATGGAATGGATATCTGAAATCCTAAAATTAGTGATTTTAAATCCTGGTGGGACTCATTCACCATTCTAGGTGAATTAGTCCCAGTTCTAGAAAACTATGTAGGAGAAGGTTTCAATCAAATAGGTATCCAGATTAAATTTTTCAGACCTGTTTAGTGGGACTCATTCACCACAAGTGGTGAATCATTCCACTTCTACTTTTCTAGAAATTCAAAACTTAGATCTTCTCCTCTTAGTCTTCTCTACTCTTCCTGATTGAGGTCTAGATTTGAAACTGCAAATTGTAACTTGTATGTCTTCTCCAAGTTTCTCCAAGCTTGATGAAAACTTTGAAAAATTTGAATCTTTATGACAACTTTCTCCAAGCTTTCTCCTAAGGAAATATGCAACCTATACCTACAAATCACACTCAAAGGAGAGGGAAAAATGTTGGGGGGTTAGTATATAGGGGCTTGCCTTGGTCAAGCCCCTTGTTGGTAATTAAACCTTGAATTAAATCAAATAGAAATGGAGGATGATGAATGAACAAAAGGAGATGTTGCAACTCACCAAACCCTTGTGATAGATTGTTGCAATTATTCTTGAGAGAGCTGCAATGGATGTAGATCTTGAATCTTGCTTGAATGAAATAGATCTTGAATACAATGCTAGCTTGAATCATAAGAACCTACATCACAATTGTTAGCTCCAAGAAAAACATGATTCATGAAACCTTTGACATGATGATTGATACTTGAATAATGTTGCAAATTTCTTGATAATCTACTAGTGAAGAATCTTGAATGCTCTTGTGAAGAATTGTAAACTCTTGAATTTTTCCTTGATCTCAAATTTTCTATGATGAATGCTTGGGGTGTTAGAATGAGTGAATGAACCTTGTATTTATACTCAATTATGAAATAAATCTCAAAATTACAACACTACAAGCTAACCTTAGATCTAGGAGGCCAAAATTCTGCCAAAATTTGAATTAAATTTTAATTTTGAGCCAAAGGGGACTCATTCGCCACCCTTAGCGAATGGGTCCACCTTGGATTTTTAAAATTATTTTCAAGATTTAGGTGCTTTAAATTATTTTTGTTGGGATTTACCTCGAGATCACACATAAATAAGGCTTGTGGATGAATTTTGGGGCCAATTAAAGCATAATAAAGCCCAATTATTAAATAAAAATCTTAGGAGAGTGTGAAAGTGTGTTACAACACTTTACAACACCAAAGAAAAGGCCTTAATTAAGCACATTTTGGTTAAAAATAGGTTCATTAAGCTCATTTAATTAATAGAATCCTAGAAAAGTGTGAAAGTGGGTTACAACACTTCACAACACCTTTACAAGGCATGATAAATGCATAAAAAGAGATTAATTATCCTTATTTTATTAAAAATGTCCTAGAAAAGTGTGAACGTGGGTTACAACACTTCACAACACCTTTACAAGACATTGATAAATACATAAAAAGTGGTTTATTAGCCTTATCTCATTAAAAATTTCCTAGAAAAGTGTAAAAATGGGTTACAACACTTCACAACACCTTTACAAGACATTGATAAATGTATAAAAAGAGGTTTATTAGCCCTATTTGATTAAAAATGTCATAGAAAAGTGTGAAAGTGGGTTACAACACTTTTACAAGACATTGATAAATGCATTTTATTTAAATTACAAGGACCCAAGACCTAGTGTGAATATGTCAAAACCCATTACAACACTAAATCAAGGCCACTTAAATTAGTCTTAAATTCAACAAGAGGGAGCTAAACCCGTATGAAAATGTCACCGACGATATTTTTTGACACTAAATTTAGCCCCCAGAATGAACTTGCTTCAAACTCACACTAAAGTAGAGTAACAAACCTCAAGAGGGGTTCAAATGCACCAATGATAGTAATATAGAATGACAATAATCAAGAGGGATGATCAAGCCCCAGGATCAAGATCTTATGGCTAACCAACATAGGCACAAAATAACATACATGAGAATGATATAAGAGCATCATAAAAGCATAATCATACACTGTCAAAGATGAAAAGAGAATGAAACAAAAAGAAAAGAGAAGATCAACCTTCGACCGTTTGTCCAACACGATGTGGATCAGATCTAGGTTGTTTATCCTAAAAATGCACACTCACTCTAGGGAAATGGAACTCCTAACTGTCCATTGGGTGAGAGATCCATGGAGGTGAGACCCATACAATCATGGCTATTATGCGCTCACACTCACACACACAAGTGGCTTTGGTAAATTCATGCCCTCATTCATCTTCTCGCTTAAACCATACCAAAGTTATACCTCCTGATAAATTTAATAAGGCACCACAAAAAAATGACATTCAAGCTTCATGAGACAAGTAAAACTTCATATACTTGGAGCTCATGAACAAGAAAGATGGAACCACAGGCATGCAAGATGTGTTATACAAGGTGGCCATAATACAAATGCAAAATGCAAAGAATGTTCAAAAGAGTCTTGTTTAGTTCATCCGAGGTCTTTAACTTAGGGGAAATTGTGCCTAATGTCTCCAAGAGAGGACCAATCAAAGAATAGAAGATTCGCAACTTAGGGGATGCACTATGTTGCATCCAGCCACTAAGAGGAATGTAATATGCTAAGAGAGATCATGCTCTTGAGGGACATCACACCCAATGTCACCACAAAGTGAAGAACCCATCAAATTAAGTAAAAAGACTACACCATGAACCGTGAAAGATGTAAAAGAATAATGCCAATGTATGCCCCCACTTTAAAGAAATTGCTAAACACCATGTTGTGAGAAATTAATTTAAAGTAGCAAATGATAAATGCAAACAATACATGTGAGCTAACTTGGAAAGCCCTATGCCAAGTCATATGTTTCCAAATGAAGCTATGAAATGCAAAAAGGACAAAGAGGGGTTTCCCCTAAAATGAAAATACCAAACACATAAGGGATCTATCAATTTGGGGTCAATATGTTCTTACTATAACAATTTTTAGAGACTAGGAACTATCATCATCCCAAATGCATATAGAACTGGAAGAATGACCACAAAGAAGTGAAAACAAAAAATAATAATTTTGGGTCAACATGAAAGAGACCTGAATGTCTCTCTCTCCTTCTTAAGTCATCCCCAAAAGAAAACACAAGACAAATGAAAAGGAAAAATAAAGGAAGAGCTTTTGGGTCAACATGAAAGAGACCTAAATGTCTCAATGCCTTGCGTCATCCCCAAAAGGAAAACACAAGACAAATAAAAAGAAATAAAGGAAAATATTTTGGGTCAACATGAAAGAAACCTAAATATCTCAATGCCTTGCATCATCCCCAAAAGGATATAACACAAGACAAATGAAAAATTCTTACGACACAGAGAATAATGAAGGTACATATAGAGGAATGCACAAAGAGAGATAGATCAAACAAAACATCACAGGAAGGGATCACATTACGCTCATGCAATCACATAAAAGAAACATGAAAAAGAAAAGAAAAGAAATGCTAGTAAGTCATATGTGAATCAAGCTATGAGCAAATCATTTGCATCCCAATCTTGTTCATCATATGCAAAAGGTAGACAACTATCCAAATGGATAACAACAAGTTCCAAAATACGATCATCACCAAGTTCAA
The DNA here is from genome assembly GCA_007258455.2 of Sequoia sempervirens. NCBI lineage: Eukaryota > Viridiplantae > Streptophyta > Pinopsida > Cupressales > Cupressaceae > Sequoia > Sequoia sempervirens. Next base: position 4,515 of record VDFB02020567.1, on the reverse strand, counting down.
TACTCTTCATAGGAGAACAATCATGTAAGCTCATAGAAGAGGAAAACAATGTATTCAATTGATTATGTACTTCCTTGTCAATTTTAACAATCTCATCATAGTCATCCAAGTTTATCACAACAAGAGGGTGAATGATAATGTCAATAGAAGGTTCTTGTTCATGTTGTGACATTGCTTCAGTTGAGTTTAGATTTTTATTTTCTTTATTTGTTTCTTCGTTGAACTTTTGAGCAAGGGAATGGCATCCACGCCTACACTCTCTAGCACCTCGATTTATTTTGGTTTGTTTTTCTAATTGTTTTTTTGTAGGATTGGGTTTATTAACCATAGGTTTCTTTTCTTCTCTAGGGGGAAGAATGAAAGGAACCTCAAGAGGTTGTTCAACCACTTTCTTTTTAGGCTTGTAAACTTGTTTTACCTTAGGAGGCATGGAAGGATTAGTTTCATTGTCTCTTGGTCTTTTGGAAGATGTCATAGGAGGAGTGGCTTTAGGTTGGTCTTGATATTTTTTTGTGTTTTTAGGTTAAATCATGGTTTTGTAAAGGATGGTGGGTTCGATTGAAGGTTTGGGCATGTTTCTAAGGGACAATTCTACTATTTTTGATGCCTTGAACTTTTGATAATACTTGAAAAAGAAGTCCTCGTGAGGTCTAATGGGTTCCATAGGCTTAGGCTAAAAGAAATCTAAGGAAAAGTTCCCTTTTACTGATGCAGGATTAAATCTATTGTGATGTACAATATATATTTCATTGTCAAATGGAAATTTTAAGCATTGATGTGCAACCGAAGGGACAACTTTTATGGAGTGAAGCCATGATAGCCTAGCTTCACATGAAATTGGTATGACTGTGGAATGATGAAGAATGTGACATCTAATTCTTTCAGTCCTATTTTTAAAGGTAGGGTGATTGATCCCATTGTAGGGAAAGAGAATCCATTATGCGTCTTGATCCATGCTCTCAATTTATCGTATATTTCTTGGTAAATTTCATGCACAACTAGGAATTATTTCGTGATCACATTCTCTCCATAAATGAGATCTATTAATATCCCATTAGTGGGATTATAATAGATGTGGCTAGCTATGTAAAGAGGACCATCAAGTACATTTTTAAGTATATCTTCTGAGAAAAAAGTGATATGAAGAGGCTTCTTAGTTCAGCCCTTATGAGGAATAACATCTAGCACTCCAATCATGGGAGTGATTTTTATACCCCAGGAGGATTTTCCACTTGACAAAATATTGTGCCTCTTTGTTCTTCTGTGTTCTCTCTGGTTTACTATGTTGTTGTTTCAGTTCACTGTTGAGTCATTATTTTTCTCAATTTTGCTTATGAATGATTACATTCAACTCATGAATGCTTTAATCATAATGATATTGAGATCAAATCTGAGCTGCGTGTTTAAATATTTTAAAATTTAGTCAAATAGTTAAGACACTGATTCACCCCCCCTCTCAGTGTCATTTTAACTCCAACAATTGGTATCAGAGCGTAGGGTCCTATGATAGGTTTTAAATTACCTTGGATTGATCTTGGTCTTGGAGTTTTTTTTTAATGGCACATTCTCAAGAAGGTGCTTCTATAACCAGAGCTCTGTTATTTGATGGAACAAATTATGTGTTCTGGAGAATAAGAATGGAAGCTTTTCTTATTTCTTTTGATGTTGATGTTTGGAGCATTGTTTTAGAAGATTATAATGTACCTGCCACTATTCCCACTGATGCTGCTGAGAAAAAGAAGTATGAAACAAATGCTAGATCTAAGCATTCCATCTTGTGTGGATTAACTAAAGATGTGTTCATTAAAGTCATGCATTGCAAATATGCTCATGGAATCTAGGAAAAACTTGAAACTATATATCAAGGGAATGAGAAAGTCAAACTGTCAAAAATCATTACTCTCAAACATCAGTTTGAGGAGTTGAAAATGAAGGATGATGAGAAAGTGGCTGAATATTTCCTAAGAGTTGATGAAGTTGTCAATGGAATGAAAGGTCTAGGTCAAGAGGTTAATGAATTTGATGTGGTCACAAAAGTTGTTAGGTCCTTACCATCTAAATTTGAATCTAAGGTTTCAGCCCTAGAAGAAAAGAAACACTTTGATAAGCTTACCTTAGACAGCCTGCAAGGAATACTTACTGCCTATGAAATGAGAACTAGCAAAAACAATTCAACAGGAAAAGAAACTGCCTTTAACTCTGAAAAGAAAGAAAAAGTCGATGTCAGTGAATCAGAGTTGTCTGATTCTAAAGAATCTCATTTTGTTAGAAGATTTAAAAAGGGATCAGGAAAATATAAGGGAAAACTTCCCTTTAAATGTTTTAACTGTGGCAAAATAGGTCACTTTGCTGCAAAGTGTCCCTATGATGATCAAATCTATGACAATGAGACAACTGAAATACAGCCTAAGAAGAAGGCTTTCAAACCTAAACGAAACTTCAATTTTAAAAAGAAGAAAAGTCTGTTTAGTAAGGATGAATCTGATATTGAGTCTGAAGACTCATCAGCTGATGAAGTTGAAACTTTGTTCATGGCTGAATTTACTTTGCAAAATGATTCTAACACCTTTGACACTGAAGAAGGTGAAGTAGATCTTGAAAGTGAGCTGAAATGTGCTCTTCAAGAGGTCAGAAAACTTAAAAAACAAGTTCTTACTCAAGAACATAAACCAGATCAAGAATTGATCTCTCTGAAAACTCAGTTTGAAAAAGCTAAAAGAGTTGAAGTCTGCCTTAGAGAGACTGTAAGCTACAAAGATCATGAAATTCAAAAATTGGAACAAGAAGTAGTCCTTCTTAGGAAGGAAATTGAAAAATATGAAAGCACTCTAAAACTGAATGAGATGCTCAGCAAGCAAAAGGTGTATAAAGATAAAACTGGTGTTGGTTTTGAAAAGGGTGAATGCTCAACTGACAAAGCAAAACAAAACCCCTCTTCTGAAGTAAAAAATTCAGGTTCAAATCTCTAAGAATTTGGTAAGGATCATGGTAAGTTTTTTAAAGGTAATAGACCTTCATACAATGTCAATTCTTTTTTCTATGGTTATTGCTTTTTTTGCAACAAATTTGGTCATAAGGTGAGCACTTGTAGGCTTATGAATTCTAGAATACCCAGGTTTGGTCTTAGACAACACCATGGTTTTGTTAGACAAATCAAATGTTTTAAATGCAATACTCTAGGACATTTTTTCAAACAATGCAAAACTGATCTGCATTCTAAACAGCAGAAAATTAAAAAGGTTTGGAAACCTAAGACTATCAACAACATTGAACAAACTATGTTGGTTCAAACTTTTTTTCATTCAAAGAAAAAAGACTTATGGGTCATGGACAGTGGATGTTCTAACCATATAATTGGCGATAAGGACAAGTTTATAAAACTTGAAGATTATGTAGGTGGATATGTTAAGTTTGGTGATAACTCTGGTATTCAAATTAAAGGTAAAGGTTCACTTCTTTTGAATGAAGACACTCATATCTATAATGTGTACTATGTGAAAGGTCTCAAGTACAATCTTCTAAGTGTTAGTTAAATCTGTGATAGTGGTTATTATGTTCTTTTTAATTCGTAGGGATGTGAGATTCAAAACAAGCTTGGAAAGGTTGTTGCAGCTGGAAGGTGGACAAAAGGAAATGTGTACAATCTCCTTGACTCATCTTGCAATGAAAATATTTTAGGTATGTGTCTAATGGGCCAAATTGAAGAGAGTTGGTTATGGCATAAAAGATTAGGACACATAAACTTTGAAAATCTGGTTAGAATCAGCAAGAATCAGAATGTTAAAGGTTTACCAATTCTTAACAAGCCAGAAAATTATGTGTGCAAAGAATGCTTAAGTGGTAAACAAACTAAAATTAGCTTCAAGAAAAAAGAACATTCTTCTTCAAAACCTTTACAGCTTGTGCATACTGATTTATGTGGACCAACTAGAACAAGGTCTATTAATGGTGAAAAATACTTTATGCTTTTTGTAGATGATTATACTAGAATGGTTTGGGTCACATTTCTTAAGCACAAATTAGAAGCCTTTGAAAGGTTCAAAATCTTTCATAAAATGGTTGAAAAGGAATCTGATTTGAAACTCAAATGCCTTCGATCAGACAAAGGAGGTGAATTCACCTCTCAAGAGTTTATTGATTACTGTGAACAACACGATATTAAAAGGCAGTATGCTGCAACTAAAACACCTCAACAAAATGGGGTAGTTGAACGTAAGAATAGAACTGTAAAAGAAATGGCTAGAACCATGCTAGATGAAGCTAAATTGTCTGATATGTATTGGAAAGAAGTTGTTCATACAACTATATACATTTTGAATAGAGTGCAGCTTAGGGTGAAATCTAAACACACTCCTTATGAACTATGGTTTGGAAAAACTGCTTCTGTCAAATACTTTAAAAGTTTTGGAAGTAAGTGTTTTATCAAAAAGGATGATAATAATCTTGGAAGTTTTCAATCCAAAAGTGATGAGGGTATCTTTTTGGGATACTCAACTCACAACAAAGCTTATAAAT
>VDFB02020566.1:0-14108 GCA_007258455.2 Sequoia sempervirens | reverse complement strand
TTTCTCATTTCCTTGCAACTAGAGGCTGAATAGGATTCCCAAAAATATGCTTTTATTGTCCAAAATCAATGGTAAAACTAACTCTTATGATCTCTGCTAAGTATGCCTCTTACGATCCTGTGAACTCAGCAATTGCTTCATCATTCTCAAAAGTGTCTAAGATGGGTGTGTCTTGTTGATCCCAATCAATGAGTTGGGGATAGACTAAGGGCATGTCATCGTCGAAGTTATCAAAGTCTAATGGGGTCAAGGTAAAGATTGAATTATTCATGTGATTACAAAATTCTTGTACCAAGTCCGTTTTGCTCTTGGGTTTGGGTCTAGGTGGATGAATAGGTGGGCCTAATGCCAAGGTTTGACTATAGGAAATAGGTGGTTGAGGGTGCCAAGAGATAGGATCGAGTGATTCCCAATAGTAGTGTTTAAACCATTCCTCTTTTGTCATTTTCTTTGGTGGACAGGAATTCAAAGGATTAGGTGAAGAACTTAACATCAAGTCAAGTTCTCCAAATAACTTGTCAAGGTCCATGGAGGAAGTAGAGGATAGGGAATCCCACTCATAATCGTTAGAATCGGGGGAGTCACAATGATGTTGGTCTACTGGTTCGTGAGATGTCTTAATATCCTCTAAAGCACGTACTTCCTCAAGTAGGGGTGATAGAGTACTAGGAACGCCAATCTGAATCGGTTGAAACCCTAGCCCTACTCCTTTTGGCCATTGAGAAACAAATATTGGTTCCACTCTACCATCTTGGTTTAAACCTAAACCACTTTGTCCATCATATCCTTTGTTTTACATGATTTTGAAACCCTTTCCATATAGACTTGTAGGAATGTGAGCAAGTAAAAGGGGTTCTTGATTATCTTCCTTATACAACCAGGAAGTGACATCTTCTGTATCTACAGCCTCTTTGCTTAATTCACCCCATTTAGTGAAAGTTGTTGTGGGGGGAACATGTATAGTGATCATAGATTGTCCCCTACCTGTTATAGGTAAAACTATATGACTTAGGAGGAACCAAATGGTCGGCTATAATAAGAAGTCTTCTATGTACTCTCCACAACCCTTGTCTTGGATCTCACCTAGGAGTGGGGAGGGTGAAATGTATGTTCGAGCAGTGGACGGCCAACATAAGAAGATGGGATTAGATGCAGTGAGGCCTCCTGGTTGGACTGGCACTCATGCCATCGAGGATCTCCTTTAGATTGGTGCAATACTTTCAGGAAAAGGATCGTGGATCACCATCTATAGTTATTTCGGTGCCATTGTAAGGGAATTTAAGACACTGATGATACATGGAAAGGACTTCCTTCATGGCATGAATCCATGGTCTACCTAGCAGAAGGTTATAAGGGAGGGTGAGATCCAAGACCTCGAACTTTGTTTCCATTACCGCAGGACCAATTCTGATAGGAAGTGTTACCACCCCCTTTGATTTTCATTCTTCATCATCATAAGCCTTAATGACAATACTCTTAGTGGTGTCTACGCATGCTTCTAAGATACCTAATGCCTTAATTAGTTTTAAAGTGCATAGATTTAACCCTGCTCCTCCATCTACCAAAACTCGTCTAACCTTGGTGTCATCGACAAGGACTTCTAGATGTAAAGGGTCATTGTGGTTCATCTTGTCCGTGGCATAGTCTTGTTCAGAAAACGTGGCATGATGATTATTGGTCAAGTAGCCCACCATTTCCTGGAAACGATTAACATGAAGGTCATTAGGGACCGTGGTGTTCTGTAAAGCCTTATTGAGGATAGAACAGTGCTCAGGAGAGATACACAACAATTCCAAGATTGAGATTTGGGCTGAGGTCTTCCCCAATTGGTCAAGTAGGTTATATTGTAACTTGGAAGGTTGAGGTGTTTACTGTGATGGAGGGCCTGGGATAATGAACTTAGTACGACGAGTATTGACTGCACACTCAGGATTAGCGTTGATAGTAATGTTATTGATGTTTTGATCAGCGGCGTGAAGGCAATGAATGATTTTTCCGCTATCATAGTCATGTTTGATACTCACATAATTGGCTGACATATTGGTCTTAGTACTCGAACTGGGGACAGTTCCTTTCCCATGGTCATGTAGTGGGTCTGAAAAAACTTGATGATCAGTGTTGGATGTCTTTTGTTTTTGTCCACTAACCTCAATAATTCTCTTGTCAACAAGATCTTGTATGATATTCTTCAAATGTCAATGCTTTGTAGGTTATGTCCCTAGTCCCATGATAACTTCCAAGCAAAAGGCATTGTCATCCCACCTCTGTCGGTTTAAACTATCCCTGATCGTGATTGTCTCTGGTTCCCGCACTGGCATGAGGTTAAAGCAGTCAAATTGCTCTTGAACACCTAATTCGTAATAATCTCTATGGGAGTGAACTCACGCTTTTGAAATCTCCCTTGGTTGTGGACGCTGAGCATTTGACCGTGTTAGATAGTTGATTGACAAAGATTAAGCTGCTAAGTTGGCATAAGCATGAGGTCCTTTTAATGTGAGGAGGGGTCTTGCTTGTAATGTTTTAGCATCAACCACCCCATCATTGGTGACATTTTTGTTGCGAGACCAGAATCTATTTCTGTCAGTTGGGGTGTTTTGTACGATTGGGTTTCTATTGGATGTTGTCATTTTGATTTCACCCTTTTCAATGAGATCCTTCTCTATTATCACCCCTTTTTCCATGAGTTCTGAAAAAGATATGCGGTAATGTACCCTTAAGTTACTTCTGAGTTTTGGATGAAGATTTTCTTGAAACATTGTAACCTTTTGTTTTTCGGGTATCTTGACAGGACACCTACTAGCAATAGTTCTCCATTGTTGGAAGAAAGCAATGAATGTTTCACCTTCGTCTTGTGTTGTGTGGCACAAGGTTGCTATATTTATCTCATGATCAATGTGGAAAGAGAATTGCTCCAAAAATTTCTCGACTAGTTCCCCCCAAGATCTAATGCCATAATCTAAACTCGAAAACCATTCTAGTGCAACTCCTACAAGACTTCGTGGAAATAGCCTCATAAGATACGTGGGGTCATAAGCGACATCTATGCATATGGTAGAAAATTCCCTGATATGTTCTACTGGATTGCGTTTGCCATTGTACTTAGGAAGATTCGGTATGACATATCCGTGAGAGAAAGGTGTCATGTACAATGATCTATCAAAAGGGAATGGGCATATGTCCTTTGATGAAAATTATGTCTTAGTTGAGACTGACATGTTATCCATTTGTGTTTGTAGGACGTCAACTTGGGTCAAAGATGTGCTAGGAGGATTATGTGGATCCATGTATGTATTCTGAAACCCAAAGTCCCGTGATGGGTTTTGATTGAACATTGGTATCTGAGGTGGATTTGGATTCAGAATGTTGGTAAATGTATTCTGGTCTGGTATTTGCATAAATCGATGTTGACCTGGGTTCTGTGTAAATGGATTCCGAGTACCACTTTGTGAAAAGGGATTTTGATTCAGAATCGATGTAAATGGATTTTGACTGCTAGTCTGGAAGAGTGGATTTTGATTGCCATATTGGAAGGAGGGAATGCCCCCTGTTTGTGAAATCCTTGGTATAGTACTAGTGATTTGAGCACTAGGTATGGCCATCGACTGTGGTAAAGTACCCATAATACTAGCAGTAGGTATGGTTGTTGATTGTGCATTTGTGACACCGACATATGATGTATGGGCTGATGTTTTAGGTCTTTTACTCCCAATAAGAGGACCAGTGGGAGTGGATGTTGATGCCCCTGTAGTGAAATTAAATCCCAATGTCATGCTAGATTTACCAAATGGGGACGTATGGACTATTGTACTCTGTGTAGATGTGCTAGATGGCATAGTTGTGCTGACCTGAGGTATAGTAGTACTAGCAGTCATGGTATTTGTCCCTTGTGTAGGTTGAGCTTGTAAGGTGCTAATGTTAAATCCTGGAGGTAAGGTAGCACCTTCAGCTAGCAATTTTCCTAAAAACCGTTGACGATCATTTGCTAGGTACTCATCTACAAAAGAGGCAAACTTAGGGTCCTGTGCGGCAGCCTCTATGTCCTCTACTACAATGTGTCCTTGAGTGTTTCTAGTGGTGAATTTGTCTAATAGAGTCTTATGAGGTCTTGAAGAAAATGGATTGATGAACTCGTTTGGGTTCGACATGTTTTCTCTCTCTCTTCTCTTAGACCTAGTTTCAACCATATAAGACAAGCTCAATATGCGGGAAATGCAAGACTATATCTAGAAACTGTATGACTCTAGTCTATGTTTTTGGGATTTTCGTATGCAAATAATGAATGTCCTAGGATGACACTAGTCTAGACTCTAAAGATGAAAAGTCTAAGCAAGACCCTAAAGTGATCAATTCTATAAACCCAAGATGAAGGGACCAACTGCCTAAAGTCAAACCAAGGTGTCAATTTAGTTAAGTCAAGGAACCAATGTAGGACGAGGATCAAAGACAAGTTGAGTTTCCTAACTAGATTGATGAGCTAGGAGGACTCTCTATAGGATAAAGGATAAACTGATAAAACTAGGTTCAATGATAGATTTCATTGACACTATGACCTTTCTAGAGTGTAGATGGTGAACTAATTCTAAACTTTGGTAAAGGGACGAAGCTCCAATGCAAGGTGATATGTACCCTAAGATGAAGGTAAACTCTAATTGAAGATAACTATGGTAATGACCAAATGAACCTAAAGGATGTAAAATTGAGCAAATCATTTCAGGTTTCTATTTCAAAGATTGTTTGTGTGAAGACTCATCGTAAACCGGGTGGCAATCCATGTTGGATCAGATGCTGATCGGTGGAATTTGGTTTCCTTCGATAATCGCATGTGATGCCGCTTAATTTTCAGTTGCAGCTCAAAATTAACAGTTGCAGTCCAAACTGACATATGCGACTCAAAAAATAACAGATGCGACTCGGAATTACAGTTGTGACTCAAAATTTAACAGGTGTGACTGGAAATGACAAATGCTACTCAAAATTTAACAGATGTGACTGGAAATGACAGATGCAACTCTAAAAATCAGATGCATGTTTCTGGTGAACAGTTGCAACTCTCTGTGAATTTTCAGTGACATGAAATTTAAACTGACTCCATTTTTCGTGATCAAATTTTGACAATCAAAGACAATCATAAGACAAAGTGTTTTCAGTTTCGATTTTGGACTCAAAGAACGTTTAAAGTGATAACAAACAAGCACATCCTAATTGGCCAAAGGCCTAGGGTTTGTATACTTGGTATAGCCCACCTATTATACCCCGGATTGGTGATGAACACCTTTCCTTCTCAAGAGCAGATAGCTTAGGAATTTGGTGGCATTGGCTCCCCTCCACGGCTCATTAACATCTTTCGAGCACATAATTCACCTCAATTTTGGGCAATGACCTCCCAAGAACCGCTATCTCTTACTCAAGGATCAAGAGGAGTATCTTCAGCATGATATCATGGTTCGGGTGGATCCATACGGCGCCGAAACTCCCTTCGATCCATCTTGTCGAATCCACATCTTTGTGGACTTTTGGGTTTCCCAAGAACCCACTTTTGGTATACCGACCGAAGTCCCTGCCCGTGCTACCGGCCCTCGAGTCAACTCGGGTGAGTACTTTTCCCACCCTCGCAATTGTGCCCAAGTTCTAGAGTTGGTAACCGTTTCTCTTACACCCATGATCGCACGGATGTGCAAGGGGAGAGGATACTTCGATGTACCAAGTCGTAAGGGTGACCAAACTTGTGCTTTCGTACCAAACACAGTAGACACTTGTTAATTTTAACCAAACGAAAGATTTGCTACGCTACCAAACAATCTATTTCAAAATTTAACTAGGGTCTTCGACAAGCATCCTGCAGAAGATGTCATTAGTAATTTTCAATATTGTCTTCGTCAATTGTCCTGCAAAAGCTTGTTAACTCCAAATGGCCACACACTGAAAATCAAATATCAGTAACATGAAAATCAATTGAAAATTTTAGATTGCCGAAAGCAAAAATAAAATTTTACCAGTCAATTGCGTCGTTTTGTTACCAGTCAGATGCGTCATTTATTTTTCAGTTGCGGCTCGGGAAATCAATTGCGGTTTAAGAATTGTCAGATGTGTCATTTCTATGTCAGATGCGGTTCAGAAATTCAATTACGGTTTAGAAAATTCACATGCGTCGTTCCGTACGAAAAATCTGCAAAAACCAAAATTAAAAAAATCTACGGATTCACAAAGATGGTGTCTTCATGTCGGGTTCACCAAATGTAACGTTTAATAAAAGCTTTTGCACAATAGAAAAACAAGGAAGATTATATTAGAGGCACACATGCATACAATACTAAATCTAAAATGCAAATTCATTCGTTAAGCAACAAAGAACATGGGAAAGTAAAAACGTAATTAAAACTAGAACAATCTCACCAATTTCGAACGTATTTCCATGATTCATCTCGATTGCCCTTCTCCATTTTGCTTGTGTAGTATAATTGCCCTCGGATTTGTAAGTAAATTCGTGCAAGTATAGCCTAAGATAGTGATTAGCAAAATATTGAAGATTCAAGATATGTGCTCTCCAAAAGTTATAAAATTCGCGAGAGAGATTGGAATGAAGAATGACAAATCAATTTATAGAAAATTGATTATTCGAACGACAGGCCAAGATCGAAAGATCAACGGATGGTTGAGATTGACTGATTAGACATGCATTTTGATAAGTGACAGTGATGACATGAGTGATTCGAATTAGAAATAGAATTAAAGATTAAATGAATGATTTAATCTTTAGTTCGACATTCAAAAACATAAGAAATATCTTTGCATGACAAAGATAAAGATTGATTATAACGACTCTCTGTTCGAATGCATGCACAACATTTAATTAATTAAATAGGAATATTTAGTTAATATGCATGTGCACGCAAATGAGTTAGAACTGGAGGATTGCATGATCTGACGAAGAGATTACTCGAGAATGCCACTCAGACATCAAATCAATAGTTAACTGAGCGATTAAAATAGATGTTGAGTCGAGTAAAAGTGAATACTTAGATAACTTCACACAATTATCTAAAATATAGAAAAATGCATTAAAATAGAATTAATTAATTAAATAATTCATTTAATTCAAGACTCGATATTTGAAGAATATGATATTGCTATCAGGATTCAACCGTGATGTAATGAGTGCTAAGTGGACCATTTGCTATCATGAGAGATGGGTTCTTGTGAACCACTACTCATGAAACATGGGTCAATGAGTTTGACTCGAAACTACACGGTTGAATCCTGATAGCAATATCATAATTTGACACGCTGTGGAAAAATACCTCCTACTTATCATTTGAAGAATAATTAAATAAATAAAATTTTCATTTTAATTAAATGATGAAGGGATTTAAATGAATAATTAAATAAATAGAAATATTTATTTAATTATAGTTGAAATATGATAGAGGTAAATTAAATATTAATTTATTTAATCGAAGAAGAAGGATAAGGTTAATTAGTAACATAATTAAATAAAAGCGCTTATTTAATTAATCAGATTGAATAAAGAGTAGGAATTAATTAAATAATTAAGATTATTTAATTAATAGAAGAATTAATGTTAAGATGAATTAATTAAATAATTGACATTATTTTAATTAATAGAAGAATTAATGTTAAGATGAATTAATTAAATAATTGACATTATTTAATTAATAGAAGAATTAATGTTAAGATGAATAATTAAATAATTGACATTATTTAATCATGACCATGAAGAATACTTAATTATGAAGAATATGGAAGCTCGCAGGCCTAAACCAGATTTCGGTGTCTACAGGTACATTAATCATTTGTTTGATTACTTCATGAAAGTGTTGTGTTGCATTTGGAGTTTGGAATGGATTGGTTGGTTATAGGTCCTCATGGATACTTGGAGAAATAGGTGAGGCTAGAATTCTCTTGTGGTAAGAGACATTTGTTGGAATGGTTACTTGTAAGAAAAGTTTTTCAACATAAAAGACTGAGGAGTCTACACCTTGGTTGAATGTGAATTCAACACACTCGGTGGTTTAGCATGCCTCTAAAGAGGTGGTTTGGTTATAGAGGCTTGGGAAAGGTAATGGTTTGGTTGATAATGGGAAGGTATTAATTGAAAAAGTTAACTCTTTAATTAATGTTATAGATTATCTTATGAAACCATATAGATAAGTTCTCTTGGTTTTAATCATTTTCTTGGAAGATTCATGATTATGCATGTTGCATTTGAAGTTAGCATGGTTTGATTAGTTGGTGCAAGAAGGCCATTGGCCTTGAGTCTTGTACTTGTTTTATTATTCCTTGTTTAGAATAATTGCAATGTATAATGTCAAGTGGGAGAATGTTGGAAATAGGATGCCATTTAATTGCAAATCCTAAACATTAATTATTTCATGTATCCCTAGATTCTTCGAATGTGTTCAATCATGTATCTCCTAGATTCTTGGAATGTGTTCAATATTACTAAGATTAGGATGAGATTAATATTTGATGAAATATTAATCTCATGTGAGGGTGTCCATAGTGAGTTCCATAATATTAATCATATTTTGATGAAATATGATTATTGACATTTGTAATTAATTCTAAATGTAAGAATCATGTGAGTGCGTCCATAGTGAGTTCCTAAATAATAGGGACACATGGGACACTCACATGGTAAGGTGAAACTCACCTTGTGTCCAGTTAACTATACGAAGTAATAGTTAACACTTTTGAATGCATGTAAAGATCATAGGAGTTAGGATTTGATGTTTGCATGCTTGAAGTTCAGTTAAGTTCAGTTCAAATTAGTTCAGTTCAGTTCAGTTCAATTCAGTTTAGTTCAGAATCAGTTTAGTTTAGTTCAGTTTGTTTCAGTTTGGTTCAGTTATCTTCAGTTGCATGCATGTTGGTTATTTTGAGTTGCATGTAGTTAGCTTCAGTTAACTTGTAATGCATGGCTAATAACATTGAGTTGTATGATAGATAACAGGACTACCTCCAGCTAATTAAGGGATGACCATTCTTTGGGAATGGTGTTGAGTAAATGTTTCAGTTAACTATAAAGCACTTGAAGCCAACTTGGGCACCTAAGATGCTTTATTGGATTTACCTCTCATGCACGATAAGATATTTTTGAAGGCTCAGTTAAGAAGGGTTACTTAAGGGTGCCAACTTTGAGGAAGAGCTTTCGAATTATCACCGAAGTGAAGGAGAAGTTGTAGCTTCAGTTTGGGACACTCAAATGCATGAAGCACATGTTGTAAGCTTTAGTCTTCATTGAATAACTCAACTTGAAGGAATATGGCGTACCTTTTCAAGGGCTTGAGCTTATGCATTGTAATTATCACCATTTGGAGATTACAAGGTTGCATATTGTCTCTATATCTCATTCAAGTTGAATAGAGTTTTGATAATTGTTATTGTAGGTGTGAAGAAGATTGGTAAAGATAGAAGAAGCATTCTCAAGCAAGAATTGGAGCTATTTTAATTCAAAGATTGAATAATAGAATAATTCTTGGTGGATTTTTTTCTCGAAAGGGTTTCTCCATGGTACATCTTGTGTAATCTTCATCATGTCTAGCTCTTTCTATCAACTTCACTTACAATAGTAAAATGGGCTAATCAAGATAATCACCCACAAAGAAATATATGTACTAAAAGAAAAACACTTACTTAGATCAGCAATATTAAAGTTTTACAGAGTATTGCTTAAGAAAAAACACTCTTCATTTTCAACAAAGATAGATTGAATGTGTGACATTTAGCCTAGTAGCAAGAAGGCATAATAGTTCACCAATCATTGATCTATACTTTGCTTTGATATGTCCTCAGGAGATTCATCATTCTTTCTCAAATTTATATAATATAAAATCCATAGAGCACATAATGATTGGATTAAACCATGGTTGATGTCTGAAAGTAAAACTATCCTTGTAATTACATCTTAAATTGATGAGTGGATTGAGATCGATTTTTGGGAATTTCACAATTTCCTTAGTTTACTCTTTAATATGAATCTGGGAATGTAGGCTTGTGAAAGATATTGGGGTTTCTTTCCTAAGGGATGGACCTAGAAACCCAAGTGTGAATGGATGCACTTACATACAAATTGCATTTGTTAAGAAATATGGTTTTCAGACCTCCTGCCACTTGGGTGACAGGAACCTGGGCTAAGCGGTTCGTAACAAAAGAAAATTAAACTAAACAATAAAATAGAAATAACAATTCTTACTGACACTAGACTACCAGAAGTAGATGAATGATGGAATGTAAAGTGATAAATAAATTTCACATGTATTAATAAGCACTCCAATTAACACTTGTCTAAAATAATCTGTTGAATCAAATTTATACAAAACAGTGAACACATTGATTAAACTTGATTGCAAAGTAATATGCTAAATCAAATGTACCTGTAACATGATATCAAGATAAATACATCAATCACCAATACATCGAATAATAATGAACAACATATTAAATAGTTTTAAACTAGCACAACGATTAAAGATCAAAATAGATTTAAAACTAAGAAAGTCTCATTACCACACAACACACTGATGTTACAGCTAGTCACTGGGCGATTGAGGAAGTGGGCCTTACCTTCTTTGATTTCTAGTGAAGAAACAAAATATTACTTTACTCTACTCGATGTTTATGAAAAACAAGATTTCAAACTCCAATCTTCTTTTAATCAAAACAACTTACAGATATATTATTGATTACCAACTCAAGTCTTAGCATACATATATATAGAGATCATATGTTGCTGATTTTACAAAAGATTAACCAAAAAGGTATACAATTGTTTGGGTTGTTATGGCTTGTGGCCAACAACCTTTAAAAGCTTCTTAAAAATAGATTTACAGATTTAACATCGTTCCAAAAATAAAACAACTTAGATTGAACTTGTTCACAAGTGAAAAATGACTCATGAAACGGTTCTTGTCCTCATTCCACCAATGCTCCTGTTGCTCCCACATATCATCCACCTAATCATCCCCTTTTTTTCATAGTCACAAGGATAATTAGTAAATAATTAAAGCTTTTGATATATCCACAAGTTTCTATCCCCTCTTTGCATTTTATTAGATATCCCTACTTCATTAACAAATAGTGACAAGAACTACAAGGGATTCTATAGGAACAAAGAGGTAAAAAGGTAAACAAAGGGGTAAAAATAAAGACACATTTATCCCTCATCATTTCCTTATAGCTTAGGGTTTTGCATTCCCTCATACAAAGGAACATAGGATGCACACTAGACAACCTCTACATTACACTAGAGATCTCTTTAACCCATGTCTATTTTAGTGCATGCATTTTATCTTTATGCTCTTGAATGGGAATAAGAGAAGTATCAATAGTCCTTGTCTGCTCAAGGGCTACTTTAAGCCGATCAATTTTTGTTGCTTATGAAGAATTGAGGACCTTTGCATCCCAGACCTACTTTTGTAGAGCTTCATTCTCATTAGATAATTTAGTGACTAGATTCTACATGTCATGGATTTCATCATTGGTTAACAGAGGATTCTCCTCAAATTCCTCCTCTGCCTTTGTTTCTTGTTCTTCTTCTTTTTCATTGTGAGGAATCTCAACATTTTCATGTTCTTGATCAACCAACTCATTTGCCTCTTTCTTTCTCCCCTCTTCACATTCTTGTTCTGATTTCTGATTGTGAGTATGAGGGGTTTCAAATCCACCAATTTCCTATTCTACAAAATTCCTTAAGGTTTCACCACTTGGTTGCTTAGTTGACATAGTTTCAACCTGAACGGTGCTCTCCTCACGAATACCCTCCTTGGAAACTAGGATTTCCTCTGCAATTTGAGATTTTTGGGGAGGTATTTTAGGGTGTGGTTTAGGCTCCTTTTGATCAAATAGAGTGGCCCTAGATTCTTCCTACATCTTCCTTCTTTTACTCCTCCTTAGTTCCCTAGAGACTGCCTCTATTTTCTTATTTTTTGGAAGAGGGAAAAATTGTTAAATCACCAACTTGGCTATTAGTTTCTTAGGGGCTCAAAACCTTTACTAGCTATATTGGCTAAATTTGCTAACTTATCCATCCTAATGGTTGGTGATTGTTTCTTATCTTGAAATATTTGGGAAAGCAGCTGAGGTCAACCCACTATGTAATTTCTTCTACCATACCTCTCCAACAATTCCTTAGCATACTTATATTGTGATATACCTTTTGATTGATTGGTCTCAAGAAACCAAGGAATAAATTCATTTCCAACACATTGACATCTCAAATTTTTTTATGTATTTCACAAACTTTCAAATATCTTTCATTTCTAGATTATTTCAACAACATACCACCACAATTAAGAGATATGTGTCAATCAACATATTCACCACAATTAAGCATTCTATTCTCCTTCAACTTTGAAATATAGATTGCTAACTGTAGTACCTTTCATGAATCCTTGCTACATCAAGTACTTATCTAATCTTTCATACCAAGATCTAGGAGCTTTCTTCAATCCATACAATGCTTTCTTCAATTTGTACACCATATTTGCATCTTGTAACAACTGAAATTTTTTTTGGTTGTTCAATGTATACCTCCTCTTCCAATTCACCATTCAAGAATGCATCATGATCCATTCGGGATATACTTTTGAAATCTTTAATATGTGTTTCAAAATCTAAAATATCTTGATAGATTCCCCCATTCTTGCAACCGGGATAAAATTTTCCTCAAAATCTATACCTTCAACCCATGAGTAACCCTTACACATAGGTCTAGCCTTGTTCCTAATAACTTTTCTATCTTCATTCAGCTTATTCCAAAATACCCACTTAGTACGAATCACATTCTTATTTTTTGGTCTTGGGACCAATTACCAAGTCAAATTCTTCTCTATCTGTTCTAACTCTTCCTTCATTGCTTTGATCCAATTCCCAACTTTGCATACCTCAATCACTATTTTTGGTTCTACCTTAGAAAGAAAACAAAAATATACTTGTTCCTCTATCATAGCAATTTTTCTTCTTGTCAGCACACCTTTCTTATCTCCAATGATTTGATTTTTCTCAATGATTCTTTTCCGCATATACTTAGGAATATTAGATTCTTTTCAGAGCTTCTTCCTCTTCAACCTGCCAAATTTCTTTGCCTTTGTCTTCAACCTTTTCTTTCTTCATCAAGTATGATTCATCAAATCTCATATCGCTCTAACAAGATTAAAATTTGTTGTGGTTCTTCATCCACTTTGACACTTGCACTTTCAACAATATTCTTCAATATTTTGTTACAACACTGTAGGTCTTGCATCTTGTAGAGTATCTAAGTAAGATTCATTCATCGGATCTTGCATCAAACTTTCCTAAGTTTTTCTATCTCTTCCGACATGACACTTCCAAAACTCTATAATACTTCATAGTAGGATTTAATGTATATCATAACTCATAGGGAGTCTTTTGAACTATTCTCGCTTTTCTTTGACCTCTCTATCAAGAATGTAGACTATAGTATGAATTCTTTCTCTCCAATAGACATTCAAAGATTAACTTCCTTCATCATTGTCCTAGATGCTTCTTGAACTGTCATGTTTTTCTTGTCCACAACTCCATTCTATTGAGGATTCCTAGGGGCTGATAAATGCCTCTTAATTCCATGATCTTAAAAAAAATTGTTAAACTCATTTGAAGTAAAATCACCACCTCTATCAGATCTCAAGCACTTGATTTTTACATACATTTCATTCTCAACCATAGACTTAAATACTTTTAAAATTTTCTAGAGATTTTGATTTTTCTTTTTGAGAAATGTAACTCCAAGCCATTCTAGAATAATCATCAATTAATAACATGAAATACTTGTCACCACATGAGCTTCTAATTCTAGTTGTTCCATAGAGATCTATATGCACTAACTCCAAGGGACCTATGGTAGAGTATTCCTTTTTCTTGAATCTTGTCTTTTCCTGATTTCCATCTTGACATTCTTTGTAGATTGCATTGATAGGCTTTGTAATATTTGGAAAATATCTCACATCACTAGTAGATCTTATCCTTACTAGGTTATCAAAATTAATGTGACCCATTCTTCTATGCCATAGCAAAATTTCATTAGTTTGATACATAAAGCACTTTGTACCATTACCTTTGAGTTGATAGAC
>VDFB02020565.1:0-22966 GCA_007258455.2 Sequoia sempervirens | reverse complement strand
ATGGAAATCCCCTACTCAAAATCCTTTCACTCGAAGGCTATGGGTTTCATATTCCCTTTTGTTGTTTGGGGAGTGTGGAAAGAACGTAATAATAGACTTTTCAGGGACAAGGAGATGTCAAAGAATAATGTCTTTGAGAAAATTTTTAGGCTTATAAAGGAAAACTTCAATGCGGTTCCTCAAAAAGCTCTTAACCTTGAAGCTGTGGTATGCACTCCCTATGATTTAATGATAGCAAAGGATTGGAATTTTAAAGTGGAAATTTCTTTAGCTTCCAAGCCAACCAAGAAAAGTAGGGAGGGTGTGTGCTAGACCTTCCCCCCAAATGGTTGGCATAAGACCAACTTTGATGGCGCCGTGAAGGGTGATCCAGGAATGGCCTGAAGTGGAGGTGTGTTAAGGGATTCAAATGGTAATTTTATGGCAGATGTGGCCATATCCCTAGGTTATTAAACCAACCATGTGGTAGAGGCTATAGGAGATTTTTAAGTTTTAAAGTTAGCTCATAACTTGAATATACAAAAATTATGGCTAGAAGTGGATTCTAAGAATATAGGAACACTATCAAAGTATGTCAGCCTTATCCAAACCTATTGCCTCCATGACATTTGAGGACTATGATACAGATAGTGGGGGTTTGGAGAATCAGCCTCACTAGGATAGAATTGTTGAAGCCCACCTATCCTCTGAGATGTCTGGTAAGAAAACCCAGCCTTAAAAACCCTAGCTTGCTCAAGCTAACCTTGAGACCTACCCCGACTGCTCTGTCCCTTTAATAAACCATGTTCTTAAGGTTTCCCCTACCAATAAGTTGGTTTCCTACTTTGCTCACTCATTGGAAGGAAAAGCTGAGAACCCTAAGGCTAGCAAAACTTTTGTGCCCTCCCCTCCTGCTTCTTTCAGAGCCATTGGTACCAGATTCCCTAGCTCCCCCAACCTGGATGATGTTAACCTCATTTTAGAATGGGTTCATCATGGTGACTTTCTTGCTTATGCTAGAAGTGGCATTAGTGATATTTTTTAGGGTTTTGAAATGGGCCTATCAAGAAATTAATGATCTTAATCAAAGAAATAGGGCTCTGTATAGTAAGTTGGAGGAGCTAGATTTGAAACTGGCCGCTCTCAACAATAGAGAAGGAAAATAGAAAAAGAATAGTATTAGTATGGGAGAAGGTGACATTGAGGATAAGTGCAAGTCTCTGGAAGATGAAATGGTAAAAATTAAAAAAAAAATGAAAACCATTGTGGAACAAAATCATAAAATGGCTAGGCACAATGCTATCATCATCAATGCTATGTCTGAAAAGCTAGAAAAAATGCAATAGGGTTCATTGGTGGTTGATCTGGAAGAGAACAAGGACAACAAAAATGAGGACCAAGGGATTTAGAAAAGGACCCATGCCAACCTTAAAAGGAAAGTGCCCCCTACTACCCAGATGGTTCAAATATTAAAGAGGGGAGTTTAGGATATGAACGAGCTAGAAGCTGAGATGATGAATTTATTAAAGAACCAAATTTAACTGTTGTTGGCGTTTTGTTTGTTTTTTTTGGTTATGTGGCCCTTGTTGGCCTTTTTGGTGGCTGTGGACTTTTCTTGTTGTTGTTCTTACAACCTTTCTACTTTTGGTATCTTTTACGATCTTATCTTTTGTCTATAAACTTTGTAGTTTTGGGTCCCTATAAAACTTGTTTTTTCCTCTTTCGAAAACATTATGCAAAGTGGAGAACACACCTTTTCCTAAAATTCTCCAACTTGTATACATCGTATAAGGGTTAACAAGGGAACAATCCCTATAACCACATATACTATCAAGAAATTAAATTTCTCCATGTGCTTTATCAAGATACTTGCAAAAAGAGTCAAGGTGACTACCATCTCAAGCATGAATGATCTCATCTGTGAATGATAATTCCCAAGAACTCATCGGGATGGCAGCTCTATAGTTTCATGTAAAGTAATCCATTTGAAATTTTTGGCAAACACTGCACCCCCTGTCAACCATGCACATTTCTTCACAGTTTTAAGAATTTTCTTGAAGCATACAAGCCGTATAATGACAACCCTTAATGAAAATAGAGACTCAAAATCTCTGAATAACCTTTCCCAAGATGAAATGGCAATGGTTGCAAAAACCAAAATCAAGCAATATTTAAATGAGTCGATCACACATTTGTATATGGGGAGGCATGTGAAGCAATTATAATTCATACACCTTTTTCTTGTCCAAAGCAAAGCAAATCCAGATTGGCACGCGGTGGAGATATACCAATAGTCCTTATAATAGAATTTTATTATGAAAGGACAAAAACTTGCACTCCCCTAACCAAAGCCAACTATCACCAAATTTAGTAGTTAGCTTTTTTGAATAACAATAGCCAGAGCTATAGAAATTTCACTCGCCAAATTTTCCCACATTCTCCCCATTACAACTTATATGACATCGTGGTTGTTTATTGAGATAATATGCTACAATAAGAAGTTGAAATTATTATAATATTACAAGATAAAATTTATTGCTAATTTTTTTCCCAATGTGCACCACATATTAAATATTTATCACAATGTTACATATAAAATAGAAAGTGGCCCCAAGAATGCTAGCCCATGTGATGAACACATCCCTAGATCTCCTAGGTGCACTAAAAATAATAAAATATCATATTATATAACATTATGCAAAGTGGACAACACACCTTTTCCTAACATTCTCCAACTTGTATACATTGTATAAGGGGTAACAAGGGAACAATCCCTATAACCAAATATACTATTAAGAAATTAAAGTGCTCCATGTGCTTTATCAAGATACTTGCAAAAAGATTCAAGGTGACTACCATCTCAAGCATGAATGCTCTCATCCTCCATTTTGCTTCTGGTTTTGATTGTGTTTGTGTTTTTTGTCATCAAAGTTTTGGATCACACTCCATGATGGATTGTGGAAACTTGATATCTCTAATTGATACCCTTCATGGGAGGGAACTTTGTTCATGGGTGATAGATCATGGAGTGTGATCCAAAATGTTGATGGCAAAAACACAAACACAATCAAAACTAGAAGCAAAATTGACTCATGATTATGGATTGTGGAAACTTGACATCTCTGAAGGGTTAAATATTTGTTTGTTCTCTTTATTTCCTTTGATATGTTGTAGTCCATTATATAAATCCAATCAAAGTGCTCTCCCATGGGTCCTCTTTCATGTTTGCATCCCTACATGAAAATTTGTCTTTGCGTTGTTTTTCCTTGTGTGTTCAAGCCTAATGGATCCTTTGTGTCGCATAGTTTGCAAGTTTGCGAACTATGCAACAATGTGAAAAAATGTTAAGTATTGTAAAGGTTTGAAGGAGTGCTAAAATAAGTATGAAGGTTCTTGTCACAAAGTTTTTGATTTTGAAAACTTAACAAAATTGTGATGAGTTTCAAGTTGCAAAAAGTGTGAAAAATTGAACGAGGAAAATGAAAAAAGGGAGTTCAAAAGTTTTAAAATTCACATGATTTACGATGTCAAAATTTTTGTGATTTTGCAAACTTTGTGATAAGGTTTTTCATATAAGCTCAAAATTATGATATTAAAGAAAGTACAAGGAGAAAGAAGGAAAAATAAGAAGAAAAGGGAGTAAGTATTGGAAGTCACATAGTTTGTGACTTCATAAACTTTGAGAAAATGTGACATAGTTTACACAAAGGTCAAATCTTTGATAAATAAAGAAAGGGAAATTTTCAAATTTAGGGAAGGGTGCTAGAATGTTTTAAGCACCACAATTACTCCCTATACATTGCAAAAATCCTTCTAGACATCATAAATGTAGTAAAACACCCCTCATCTACCAAGCAATCCTTGTATCTCAAGGAATTAATAAAAATAAATGAAGAATGTCTACACAAGATGGTTGTAAACCCTAAAAAAACATTACTCATATTATGCAAGCACTTTTAGGGATGTTTGGAGCTTGGTTGCAATTGTGAATCAAGGAATAGGGCCCTTTAGTTGCATTCAATTTTTCTACAACACACCTTCAATGGATCTTTGTTAATATAAATTAGTACAACCTTTCCTAGAGGGTATTAAAGATCAAAGAGCCCTCACAAAACCAACAATAGAAGAATATCACAAGAAACCTTAGGTTTTCAATTTATAGTTCTAGATATTATATTTTCATGATTGTATTAATGTGGGTATATTTAGAGTTTGTAATAAAATATTTATAACCTATAAGAATGAGTGCAAATAGTAGGTAGATTTGACATTGTTTGAGTGTCTCTAGGATTCATTTGGCTATGTGCATCTAGAAATGGTGGGGGGGAGGAGGGGGGCAGGGCTAAAATGAGGTGAAAAGTTGCCACTTTTTTTCTAAAACTAGTAAAAATTAATCTTGCATGAGAAATTTATTTAAACACACTAAAAATTTGAAGATATGACAAGAACAAGAATTTTAGTACTTGAAATATGATTTTTAAACTACTATTTCTTTTTAAAAATTGGTGGATATTAGGAGGTTCAAATAGAGGGAGCACACAAATTGATCCTATTTTTGTTAGGAAAATATAACATAGTGTCCAATGTACTCTCCTTAAAATATTGAATTTTTAAAGTATTTAATAAATCACATTCAAATATTGGTGGAGATTAGGAGGTTCAAATAGAGGGAGCACACAATTTGATCCTATATATGTTTTTTAGGAAAACATAAAATAGTGTCCAATGTCCTCCCCTTAAAATATTGGAGAGTTTCCAAGTGTTGGAGGGATGTTGGGAACTTAGTGCTAGAAATACAAGGTATTATCCTTAAGGAATAGGGCACCTTTTTTACCCATGATGTTATCTAAAATTGTGATTGTCAAGGCTTTGTGGGTGGTCCACATATTTGCTCTTTGGGTGATGTGGATGAAGATGGATGATGAGGTGTTAATTACATTATAACATTTGAATTATGGGGTGAAGATTGTGGTTAAGGAGCTAATACTGAGGAGTGATGGGAAGTATAATGGGTTAACAACTAAGTTTGGTTGGGCCATATGCAAATTTAATTTGTGGTCTTGTCATTTTCCCCATATATCTTTATAGAATTCCAATTTCAATTTTTATTTGAATATTTCTTATCACATGGAGCTTGTGCTAAGTCCCACTGACACCACCAATAAGTTAATTAAGATAAAAGGCATAGACTTAGGGAAGTCTAAATTTTGGCCATGTGGCTATTTCTTATTGGGACTTGTGCAAATGTAACTTGGAAGTAAAACCTATCAATGTCATCATTTTTTGTAAACATGGCCGTAGGTTCTTAAAGATTTTCAATAATGGGCCCGCAAAGATTTCCTTTTTGGAAATAACTCTTGAATCGTGTAATCTGTAGATCATCTTGATTACCCGAATTCATTTTGGCTGGCTTAAAAGAAGGATTTTTTGGGTGACCTATCTTATTGAAAGACATTTTAACTTCTCTCTCTCATAGGATTCTTAAGTTCTTGGAGTGAAGTATGGGAAAATAGGTGGTGATAGGATGAGAATAGAGCTAGATAATTGTGAGGAATTCTGGAAGGATCCTTGGTTTGGCATATTTGTGTCAAAGGAGGGTTGGCGCCATTAATGGAATGCTTGGTTGGTCATGATACAAGGATCTTGATGCAATTCGCGAGCTCCTAGAAAGACATGAGGGGTACCATGGGAGGTATCTCCTTTGAGGTCAATGAAGAGGTAATTGCATAGGTGTTTGGGCTCTCTAGCATAAAAAAGAAGTACGATAAGCATGCCAAGGCCCAGGACAATGAAAGCCTTAGTGCTTTCTTTAAAGAAGATGAAAACCCTATTTATACCCAGTTTGGTTTTGAAAGAGAAGCTCTCCCTCGGGCATGGGACCAATTTTATCTAGCTCTAATGAAGTATGTGACTTTGGAGGGTAGACATAAGGTTTTCTATTATTAGATTTGTGTTGTCATAATAGTGGTTTACAATTCCTGAGAGGAACGGATTTTAGCTGAAATCACATATTTTTAGAAAATATAATGATTTAAGCCTTAAAAAGTTCCATTTTAAGGATTCCAATTGAAGAGGGTTTGATCAAATCACCTTAGATCAAACCCCCTTGGATAGAACCTCACTAGTTTTAAACCATACCTATAAATGCGTCTCCTTTACACCTATCAAAATGCTGATAAAAAATCACTTTTGATTTAGCTTTTGGGGATCAAATGAATTCATTTAAAATTTATTTCAAATGATTATGGTATTCCTCAGAACAAGCTATCCAATGAATATAATTTTAATATGTTTTGGTTTTGGTTTTGTATTTGTTTTTAAGTTTTATTAAACATAGGTTTTTCATCGAAAATGAATTTCTTTGTTCTTCACATGTGGAAAAATAGAAGATTATCAAAAAAAAAAATTGAAAAATATGAGTGCACCAGATATTGAAGTCCTTGATCCAACAAAAAAATAAAATAAAAATTTTGAATATACAAAAAAAGTTATGCTTATACGGTCGTGTTGTGTCTGAATTGTAATTGTTTGACTTTGAAACTTGATTAAGGAAAAATATTCAATAAAAAACTATCTAACCAAGTGAAAGCACTAGATATCGGAGTTACAAATCTAAATTTGAAAGAATTAGAATTTTATCCTTCATGGAAAAAAAAGTTATGCGTTATATGGTGTGTGTCACTTTTTAAAAATGTTGTTTTCTGAAAAAAATCTATTTTCGTGGGAGATGGAAAAAGAAGTGCAATTTGATTCCAAAAATTTTGAAAAAAATATTTTTAGAATCTACAGACAAAATTTGATGAGACTCTAGTTTGCACATCTTCAAATTCCTCACGGTTTAGCCGCTATAGGTGCCCTAATGTGAAGATTTAGTTAAAAAATAATTTTAGTGTCCAGCTTTGGCCAAAAATTGTAAACCACTATTATGGGATCACCGCTTATCACTTCTCTCTTTTTAAATCATCTACACCACAAAATGCTTTGAGTTTTCCTTTTTTCTTACTTCTACTAATTTAGAATTTTTTTGAGAAATTTTTAGACTTTTCTACTCAAACCTTGAAGAAACACCACCCTTTCCACTCCACCAAGGCCTCATCCCGAGGTTGTATCATTTCCATTTGGCTCTTTTCCTTCCTAAACCCATTTCTGTTGTTCAGTATTGAGGAAGTCGAACCCCTTGTTCAGACCAATGTGAATCCCTCTCCAGCTAAGTCTAAGGGCTCCAAAAGAAAAACCTCTATGGCAAATACTAAAACCCCCAAGCCTAAACATCCCACCAAAAAGAAAAAGGGTGGTGCAAGGAATGCTCAATTGAAAGTGGTGGCCGGGCTTTGTGAGCTCAAAGCTGCTCCCCGCAAGATGAACAACAAACTTATAGATAAGAAAAAAAAGATGAGGGGAAAGGCCAAGTGGAGCTACCAGCCACTGATAGTGAAGGGAAGAATAATGCTGGTAAATATTCCAAGGGGGACACCCTGGTGGTGGCTACTATGGAGACGAGGTTAGAGAATACCAACATTAGTAGATTCCACAGGCTGGCGAAAATAGTAAGAAAGTGTTGGTTAATGAAATTTCCAGTGATGAGGAGCAGTCTGACAATAAAGGAAAAATGAAGGAGGAATAAATAGAGGAGGTGGAGGAGGAATTCATTGAAGGGCCTAGTCATTTTTCTGACTTCAACAAGATGCTCAAGGATGACTTGATGACCCAGTCCTTAGACCCCCAGGCCATGGAAGAAGATATTGAGAAGATTATGGAAAAAATGGAGGACTATAACATGCTACTGGAGCAGGTGGAGAAGCTCAAGAAGAAATTCATTGGTTTGACTTGGTTCATTGTCAAGATGATCCACCGTGCGACTGTCACCCTTTCTACTGTGCTTAAGGATGAGATGGATAAGAAGGATTTGGAGGAGGAACCCAATTGAGTTGGGAGGATGTTATCAACCTCCTCTCTCAGAATTAAGAGGGTGCTAGTTAGTCTGTTGCTGCTATGTCTTGTATGTTGGGTCATTGGTTGTCAGTTGTCTGTCCGCTATTTCTGTGTTTTGTTTTTTTGGTGATTAATGTTTTGATAATTTGGACCTGATCTTTTTTTCCCTTTGTGGCTCGTTGTGTAAAGGGTACAACACCTTGTAATTTTTTTTTAATATATAAAAAAAAAATCACTAAATAGTGAAAAATTAACTAACATCATGTAGTAACAACTTGATTTTTTGTTTAATTTTTAATTAGTTTTCAAAGCAACACATCCTAAAAATTAAAATTTGAATAATTCTCCCCTTAATTTGAAAACTGATTGATTTTTTTTGAATGTGTATAGAATAGAGTGTATAATTTAAATATGTATTTTTCTTTAAATTTAGATGAATGAATTAAAACTGACACTATAAATAATATACATAGGTTTTTGGAATAAAAAGAAGACCATTCAAAAGAATTTCAAGATAAAACCCTTCACATATTAGAAATGTTAAAATATGGTTAGAAGGGTAAGAGAGAGCTTGACGTTATTGTGGCATTTTTTCATATCAACATTGAAAGCCATGTGAGCTTGATGGAGAACACACTTGAAATTTAGATATTTTTTTATATTTTACAAAAATCTTGCATTTGATCATTGATAATGAAGTCCAAATCTTTGGGTTGGATTCCTAAGACAAACCCAACCCCAAGCATGGGAAATATCCAAGGTAGTACATAGCATAATCACATTATAATATGTTTGTGTTATAACATAAGCATATTTTTGTATCTAAAAAATATTAAATAGTCAAAAAGTATGTGAATCCCATGATTTTGGACCTACATGCTTTGTTTTACCTTGCAATCTATGCATTATTTGACATAGAAACACATTTTTATAATTTTTGAAATCATTTTTTGACAAATATATCACATTTTTCTTCTTTTATTGACATGAAAGATTAAAATTGCATTTTAAAATTGAATTCAATAATTTGAATGATTATTTTCATGATTTGAATTATTTCTAATGTCTTATATTTGAAATTGGTAATTAATCATTTTTTTTCCTTTTTTTACCAATTATATAATTAAAGTGATATAAAATTCATCAACACAACAAGAATACTGATAAAAAAATCAAACATTGGAGGAATGCGAAGATAAAAATGAATGAGACAACTTTGTGAAATTAAGAAATTGTATTAGTGTGTCCTCTTTTCCATTTAAATTTGATATTTGATAGTTTGAATGAATTGAAAATTTCTTAGTAAGAAGTCTAGTTCAAGCTTGGAAGATATTTTCTTGGTAGCATGCATATATAACCTTAAATTATGAGCGCTTAAATCCTTGGTCTAGGCTTACTACATATTACCTTTGGTGCCAATTATCATATTATAGCCTCACAAAAATCATTAACATTTTATGTTTTAATTGATTATTTTCTACTTATAGCTAGCGGGTAAATAATTCAAAGCACATGCTATATTCTCAAATGGATAGTGTTATTACCTTGTCTAGTTTTTATTATTTCTATGTGCCCATGATTTTAGTAATACATTTTCATATCCCTTGGTTTCCTTGTGACCACTAGCTTTCTTCTATCGACTTGCTCTACACTATTTGTTAGGGACACATGCCAATTTTCATGATGGTATATCATAGTGGGAAATAATCTTCCATGAAGTTTCTTTCACACTCATTTTAGGCTACCTCATCTCTTCAACCAAGTTAACTCTTACATCCACCATCCCACAACATATCACTTGTATGCTCATCACAACATATTTTAACAAAACAAAAAATGTATAGGAAATGTGGTGTGAATGAATTATGTTTTAGGAAACTTACTATGATGTATTCTTTTCCATATTCATTAAAAGATGACATGTTTAGTTAGTTTGGTGAGATCCTAAACATATTTACCATTCAATGTCCACCTCTTCCATCCTACCATCACACATATTTCACCCATTTTATATCATATAGCCCAACCTTTCACACCTCCTATATAATACCACCTCCATCCACATTTCATCCTATATGCATACCCTTACAATAAACCTTTCCTTTCACTCATTATTGATGAAATCTCTTCTCCATTACTACTACACACATCAAATACCCACTTCATGTCCTATAGTCAAATACTATATATATCCTAAGTCAACATATGTTCCATTATTCTCCTAATCCCATCCCACTAACCTCTAATAATGCACCCTATATTTTATTATCCTATCCTATCCCATCTCATTAATCACTACTATTCCATCCTATGTTCTATTATACTCTTCTATTCCCATCCCATTAGCCTCTCTTATTTCACCCTAAGTTCCATTATCCTCTCTAGGTATTGTACGATTATCTTCTCATATTGATTCTTTATCCCATTATTCCCTCCTAATCCTATCCCATTAACCTCTAATAGTTCACCCTATGTTTTGTGATCCCATCAATCTAGCTCATCTCATTAATTTTTTGTTGTATTGGATTGATTGAAAAGTTGAATTCTACAACACTACAATTATGAGAGAAGACTAATTGGTTTTGCTCCATTCCCACTTGAATTTTAATGCTAGTTATGAGAAGATAAACTACCTATATAAATTTTATTGAATAAAGATCACCATTTCTATAGGTTTATGGAAAAAATATTTTTTTTATGTGAAATAAGTGTTAATTTTTTCATGGTTAAATCTAAAATTTTCTATTTGCTATCCACCCTCTTCATTAACAATCTATCTTTGATTTAAATGTGACTATTTTATAGCAATAAAATTAAAATTGCTTATAGGATTGAAAAAATCCTCATATCTACAATGACCATTGTGAGATCTCTTTAAAAGAGAGATTGTGTGACCAGGTTGCTAAATTTTTCCACATGGAAATACTCCAAGATTGACCCTAGACACATATATCAGATGAAACATTTCATTAGTCTTCAACTACTTTACAGAAATGTAAATTGAGACAAAAAAATATTTGAAGATTGATATAGAAACAAAAACACACCTTTGGTGCTACAACAATGTTAGAACGAAATTGAAATAGATTTGTATTTGAATTGATAGAAAGGACCTCAACTGGCTCTCTTCTTAACTTCTCTAACTGCTTCATATGCACACTAGTTGGGCATGTAAACAAATTTGTTCTCATGGTTATTTTTATTTTTACCAGGAAGGGGTTCTCTTTACAGTACCATTCCAAAGTAACTTCATTGATACAATAAATAATTGTGCTCTCTAAATTGAATGATTTCTTTTGTGATCCGAAATATTATGGAAACAAAAACTTAGACCAACAAACTTAAAATAATATTGTAGCACAATTTAGTTACAAATAAATAGTGAATATTATAAAATGGAATACTAGAGTAATCGACAAGACATATATTTATATGCTAAAACCTTGACAATATTTCAAGGAAACATCCATGGAGCAAAGTGTCAGTATTCTTCTTGCTCAGAGAAACTGATTACAATCTTCACAAAACTACTACTCTTCAATTATAATTAATTACAATGATTTTTCCTTCAAGGAAACAAGATGTATATAATATCTTCAACTTGTATCAAAATTTTTAAAACCAGCTTTGTTTATATTATTTTCATTGTTTTATCTTTTTTATTTTAAATCTTTATCTTTTCCAAAGATAATATTCTGCTTTATTTCCATTTTATTGTTGTCATAGCCAACTATCTCAACCTTGACAATAATTTACCTCATACTTTCCCATGCACATTCATCACCCTTTCTACAAGCCAAGAGAATTCAAACTCCACTTCAACTTCTCTAACTGTACTAGTTTTGTAAACATGTCTGCACAATTTTCTAGTGTACGAACTTTCTCAAGAGCTACTCCACCTTCATCAATAACCTATCTTACATAATGGTATTTAATTGCAGTATGTTTACTCCTACTATGATGAGATATATTTTTAGTCAAATGTATAACACTTTGACTATCATAAAATATAATCACCTTGTCTTTCACTTTTATAAGCTCACCCAAAAGACCCTTTAACCAAATTGCCTCTTTGCATGCATGTGAGACAACCATATACTCTGCCTTAGTAGTGGATAACGTAATTGTTTCTTGAATCTTTGACATCCAACAAATAGGTCCTCCTACAAGAGTAAAGACATAACTTGATGAAGATCCCCTTTTGTCTAAATCACCTATAAAATATGAATCAACATAACTGTAAACTAAACCACTACAAGCATCAAAGTGATACAATAATCACTTACACTTGTAAGATATTAGACCACCCATCTCACTACTATCTAATGCTCTTCACCTAGATTTACCATTTATCTATTGAAAACATCAACTGCATGTGAAATATCTGATATTATACATACCATCGCATACATTAAACTTCCTACTGCATTAGCATATGATACATGAGACATATTATAATCCTTTTCTTTTTTACTACTAGGACATAAACTTGAAGAAAACTTAAAATGAAAATCTAAAGGAATATGTACTAGTTTCACATTCTTCATACCAAACCTTATGAGGATATTTTCCACATACTTTTGTTGCAATAACCAAAGCTTACCATGTTCCCTATCTCTATGTATTTCCATGCCCTAAATTTTTTTTTCTTCTCCTAGATCCTTCATATCAAAATTCCTAGCCATGTAAGCCTTTAACTCATTGATCTCAACTATTCTTTTTCTTTCTACAAGAATATCATCAACATATAGTACCAAGATAATGAATAAACCATTTTTTAAAATTTTAAGGTAAACACAATGGTCATACTCACTCCTTGTAAAATTTTGGCTCACCATGAACGAATCAAACTTCTTGTACCATTTCCTAGGAGACCGCTTCAGGCCATACAATAAATTTTTGAGTTTGCAAACAAATTTCCTATTGTGATCTTGAACAAACTATTGAATGAACAAGACAATTGAGAGTGGGGGTGAATCATTTGTAGAAAATTAAAACATAAAACCATCAACAGTAAACAAATCTGCATGCATTCATTAAACCCTTATTCTATTAAAGTAATTAATCATGAAATGAAGATAATAGAAACTGAAATAGCAACACCATACACAAGACAACACTAGATTTACATGGAAAACCTAATGAGGGAAAAACCATGGTGAGGATTAACTCATAATATAAGTAAAATTTGCAAAACTGGTACAAGGGCTCATTGCCAAAATAGGACACACTCTCCAAAAAGGTCCACAGCTAGGGCTCACTACCACAAAAAGAAACAAAGAAGATAGAAGAGAAATGTTACACAAAGAACAACTTCTCAATGCAATAGGGAATCTGCCATAGTTTCTCTCACACTTTCACAGCCTTGTTTGAAAGATTACAGACACCTTCAGTTCATTGCCTTCAGGAATCCAACACTTTGAAATTTGCATTGTCCTGCTCAAACTTGCATTATATTCATCAATTGCATCTATCTCGCATCTCTCTTGCACCTCTCTTACATATTACAACATAACCACTCTTATTATATCATCATGAACCTTGAAAACCTTCTCTAGGGCCAATAACTAACCGTTATATTTAAAATTTAAAATTAGGTTAGCACCCAAAAATTCCCATGGTGGATAGGAATGAAGGAGATCCATATAAATCTTTAATTAGAACCCAAATTAATCCTAACACACTTCAACACACTTTTATAAAGTTCACATGAAGTATTAACACAAGGTCGACAAATACCCATGCTAAACACCATAAAACATTAAGTACACACTTCCTCAAATCAATTCAAAACTTTCAGAAAAAAAAATTCACTTGAACATGATCTAGAATAATCCATGAAATACCTAAGATCCAATGAAAAATTCATCCAAAATCCAATCATAGAAATACTTCAACCCATAACATCTAGTTAACGTCATTCACACACTATACTATACCAAATCAAGGGAAACCTTGAATTTTGAAAGCTACAAACATTATAAGAAACTTCCCAAATCCACACAACCTGAATCTAAAATACAAAGAAATGTGGAGCAAATACATTTCTCCCAGACCATGGAAAATAACATTGAAAAATTGGTTCACACACTAGTGAAAATATCTCACTCTGCATAGTGATCCAAAAACCAAAATTTTGAATATAATAGCTACTAACAACCTTGAACAACATATTAGATCTGAATAGGCATTGCATCAACATAGATGAAATGTGGAGCACATCCCATAGTGCATTATGAACACTTGCACAACACTATTTTCTCTATTTATCAAATTTTCTCAAAAGCACTTGGAAACCAAGTACTAGAGACATCATCTCAACACATTAATTTATTCCAAAACATATCTAGATACTACAATATAAAGATAGCTCCATGTACTCACAACACTTCCTCAATATCTTAACTATTGTTTAAATGTATACATTAGGGTTTGAATTAAAATGAATTAATCAAAGTGATGAGCCACTAAATCTCCCCATAAAACACTCAATTATGTGTGTGATAGGATGCAAATAATAATAATAAAATAATCCTAATTTTTATAACTCTGAGAGGAGTTTTTAGAGCTTAAAATGGTGTGTACCTTGCTGCAAGAAGCTTGTTTTTAGGGCACAAAGGACTCATTCTCCTTTAGTGGAGAATGGGTCCTTGTTAGAGTTTCTGAAACTGAGATCTGGGTTATTTTCCTTGATGTCTACACCCTTAGATCCTTGGCTGTCATCTCCTGAAAACTTGTAACAAATTATGTAGCTTCAATTCTTTGTTCTTGCACTATGAAGGTCAAGTTTACAACTTGACAACTTTGATAATTTTTCTCTAAACTTCTTCTCTACTTGATCTTCAACCTGTAAATCTACAAACACACACTCAAGGGAAGAAAAACTTGTTGATTGTTAGTGAATAGGGGTTTGCCTAAGTCAAACCCCTTGTAGGTAATTAAACCAAATGATGATATAATGTAATTGAAGCATGAACATGAAATATATGATTGATATGTTGGAAGTTGTCTTGGAAGATAAATATAAAATCTAACATGAAGTGGCCAT
Organism: Sequoia sempervirens; assembly: GCA_007258455.2. Taxonomy (NCBI): domain Eukaryota; kingdom Viridiplantae; phylum Streptophyta; class Pinopsida; order Cupressales; family Cupressaceae; genus Sequoia; species Sequoia sempervirens. The sequence continues at coordinate 8,007 of VDFB02020565.1, read as the reverse complement.
GAAGAATGTGTTGAAAAACAAGGTGAAGAAAGCTTTCAATATGAACTTAAATATGTGAATGCAAATCTGAAATATGTAGATTAACCTTAGCCTTAGTGTGAAGAAAGAATGAGAGAGAGATAGAAAAATCATAACACATGCAACAACAGATTTACGTGGAGAAACCCCGAAGGGAAAAAACTCCACCACTGAAAGAGAGGCAAGTATATTACTGATAATATCCAATATTACATGTAGCAATAGACTTCTCTTATCATTCCCTGTAAATCCAGCAGCACCTTGTTACCCTGCAAAACTGAATTCTCATAACACTAGCTCAAGGCCCCAATTTATAGAGATTTGTGAGGATGAAAACCACCATGGTTTCACCAAACGATAGGCAGCAATACCACCTAGAAAAATCCACACCTCCTTGAAATGGTCAAAAAATACCAAAAAAAGCCTCTTACAGATGCTCTTACAGCTGTCATAAGGCATCTTTTATGCATGGGCGCCTAGGGTCTAAAAATAGCATATCCTGTTATTGGGAATCTGTCATACTGTCATAGCATCTTATGACAACTTGCATGCATGTCATAGATGCTCTTACAACATCCTATTTTGACCCAACAACCTTATTTTAGAAGATTCCAAGGTGGGACACCTAGCTAATTTTTCCTTTTCCATAAGGATAAACGGTAGCGGTAACACTGCATTTACATAGTCTCTTTCACCATTGTTGGTCAAACAGTTTCACCTCTTATGGGTATATGTACCAAACAATTTAGGAGAATAATAAAATAAAGGATTTACAAGGTTGATGACACCTAAATCCTAACATTCTCCCACTTGACATCATACATTGTAAAGTAAACCCATAGAGATATAATTACATAGAATTAAGTATAGTGATCAAGGCCCATGGCCTTTCTGCACCAAGAGAAATTTTCTGTGGTAACTGGCTTCGTAAGAGAATATGCAACATTATCCAAAGTGTCAACTTTTTGAATCAAGACTTATCCATTCTCAACCATTTCTCACACAAAGTGATACTGAACATCAACATGCTTAGTACGAGCATGATACATAGGATTTTTAGCCAAACATATGGCACTCCGACTATCACATCCGATCCTCACTATCCTACAATCAAAACCAATACCATTACCAAGTATCTATAACCAAAATGCCTCCTTAGAGGCATGTGTAGCAGCCATATACTCTGCATCAGTGGTAGACAAAGCAACTGTAGGTTGTCTTTTACTCATCCAACTCACTGCTCCTCCAAACAAAGTAAACACATAGCCACTAGTGGACCTTCGACTATCCAAGTCACCTGCCCAATCTGCATCAACAAAACCCTGTATGTCCAATGACTTATCAACATTGTTAGTACCATGATAAACCAAATAGTAATCAGAAGTGCCTTGCAAATATCTAAATACCCTTTTAACAAAAGTCCAATGTTCTTTACAGGGTTAGACATAAACCTGCTTAGAACTCCCACTGCTTGGGCTATATCTGGTCTAGTACAAACCATTGCATACATTAAACTACCGACAACACTAGCATAAGGAACTTTAGACATTTCATCAATATCATCATCCGATTTAGGACACATGTCTAAACTCAACTTAGTACCAATAGGAAATGGAATATTTACTGGTTTACAGTCCTGCATATTAAACCTTTGCAAAATAGTGTTAACATACTTACTCTGACTTAACCAAAGCTTTCTGTGAACCCGATCCCTAATGATTTCCATCCCAAGAATATATTTAGCAACCCCTAAATCTTTCATATCAAATGTGCCAGAAAGCTGAGTTTTAAGTTCCCTAATCATTGCCTTATTGTTACCAATGAACAACATATCATCCACATATAAGACAATAATCAGTATCTGATCATCAATAACTTTAAAGTAAACACAGTGATCCTCATCACTTCTAACAAAACCCATATTTAATGCAAATGCATCAAACTTCTGGTACCACATCCTAGGTGACTATTTCAAACCATATAGAGACCTTTTTAACCTGCAAACCAAGTGTTCTTTTCCTTTCACAACAAAACCGTCAGGCTGTTGCATATAAATTTCTTCCTCTAGATCCCCATGCAAGAAAGCAGTTTTAACATCCATTTGTTCTATTTCTAAATCATAAGCAGCAGCAATGGATAAAATGAATCTAATAGAGGTTAACTTAGCAACAGGAGAGAATATTTCACCAAAATCAACTCCCTCTCTCTGGGAGTAGCCCTTGGCCACTAATCTGGCCTTGTACCATTCCAACTTTCGTTCTGCACCAAACTTCTTTTTATATATCCACTTACAACCAATGGCCTTTCTTCCTTTGGGCAAACTAACAAGATCCTAGGTGTCATAGTTTTTCAAAGACATCATCTCATCATGCATGGCCTGCATCCAAGACTCACATTCTTCTGAAGAGAGAGCCTCCCTAAATGATCTAGGTTCATCATCAGTACATAACAAAGCAAATTTACAATGAAAATCAGGTGGGCTATACCTGTCAACTGGATTTCGTTGTCTTGTGGATCTTCTCAAAAGTGGAGTAAGAGGTTCCTCCTCATGTTCATCCTCATTGTTTTCAACTTCTTCTATTACAATGGATTTGTTAGAACTCTCTTCTTCTTCTCCATCTTCTTGTCCATTTCTCTGTTCTTCCACATGTGCATCTTCTTGCTTAGTTTCAAAATGCACTGTCTTTGAATTTTCCTTTGGTTGCACATCTTCAGAGTTAGCTCTAAATTCCCTAAAAATAACATCTCTAGAAAATATCATCTTTCGTGTTAGAGGATTCCAAAGTTTATAACCTTTAACATTTTCACCATAACCTACAAAGATGCATTTATGAGATTTGGGATCCAATTTAGACCACTTCTCTTGAGGCACATGAATAAAAGCCTCACAACCAAAGACCCTTAAATGTGAAACTGAAGGATTTTTACCCAACCACATTTCTTAAGGAGTTTTATCAACAAAAGCTTTATAAGGAGATCTATTAATTAAATAACAAGCAGTACCAACAGTTTCTGCCCAAAAGCATTTGTCTAACTTAGCACTACTTAACATGCTCCTAGCTCTTTCCATTAATGTATGGTTCATTCTTTCTGCTACCCCATTTTGTTGGGGTGTGTAAGGTTTAGTCTTTTGCCTAACAATTCCTGCATGTTTACAAAACTCATCAAATTCCTTAGAACAATATTCACCCCCATTGTCAGATCTCAATACTTTTATCTTATAATCTATTTGCTTTTCAACCAATGCCTTAAATTCCTTAAATTTGGTGAAAACTTTAGATTTTGTATGCATAAAATAAATCCAAGTATATCTTGAGTAATCATCAATGAAGGAAACATAATAATGAGATCTACCCAAAGAATCTATATCCACTGGACCACACACATCCGAATGAATAAGTTCTAACAATCCATTAGCTTTATTAGATCTTTTAGGAAATGATGACCTGTTTTGTTTACCAAACACACAATCCTCACAAAAATCATTTTTACCAACAGAATAACAGAAATACCGTCTACTAGTTTCTTATCAAGTATGGTCCTAAGACCTTTTTCACCAATGTGACCCAATCTATGGTGCCACAACATACATGCACTTTTAGTGCTAGTTACAAAAGAGGAGTTACAAAAAGTAGAGGCATGTAGCGTAAATAAATTCCCTGTCTGAGATCCTTTAGCAACCACCAAACTTCCCCTTACCATCCTGCAACCAGACTTGTCAAATGTCACATGCATCCTAGAATCATTCAACTTGGAAACTGAAATTAAACTTTTTGTAAGTCCTGGAATATGTAAAACATCATCAAGGGTTTTAACCCTCCCATCACTGAAACACAACTTTACCTTTCCTTTACCAATAACCTTTTGTGAGCTATTATCACCCATGAAGACCTCTCCTCCATCATATTCTTTGTATGTAGAAAACCACTCCTTATGAGGAGTCATATGGAAGGAAGCACCTGAATCAATAAGCCAAGCATCATTACAAACTGTGTTAGCTGAAATAATCAAAGCATCAGAATCACCGTTATCAGAGGACTTTTCCATGGAGGAATCTACATTCTTTTTCTTGTTTCTACATTCCTTCTTCACATGTCCCCATTTACCACAGTTCCAACACTTCACTCTGCTCTTTCCAGGGGTCTTAGATCGTCCTTTAGACTTATCCTTCTTCTTATCCCCTTTAGGCTCTTTCTCCTTGGGCCTACCTCGCACATGCAAGGCATCTTGGGAGCCACTGCTCATGGTCTTTCTCCTCATCTCCTTTGAAAGAAGTATGGGAATAATAGTATCCAACTTAGGTTCTGCACCACCACTTGTTATAGCAATAACTAAATTTTCCCAAGATTCTGGCAAAGAGCAAATCAATAAAATGCATTTATCCTCATCTTCTATTTTAACATCAATAGATGCAAGCTAACTTATAATCAAATTAAAAGCATTCAAATGTTCAGCAATAGATTCACCATCCTTCATCTTTAATGAATACAAACATCTTTTGAGATACAACTTGTTAGACAAACTCTTAGTTTGGTAGATTTCACCTATCTTCCTCCAAAGCTTGTATGTTGTGTCTTCTGAAGAGACATTCAGGAGGACAAAATCTGTGAGACACAACCGAATAGTCCCTCGAGCCTTCTTGTCTAACTTATTCCAATCTTCATCTGACAAGGTTGAAGTAGATGGCTTCTTTTCAACTGAAACTGGTAACCACTGATCTCTTTCCTCAAGAAGGTCCTCCACTTTCAACTTCCACATCTCGTAACCAGTTCCATTGAACTTCTCAATATCTAGATGAGAGGTGGAGGCCATGGTATGCAATCTTTCACAAATCTACAAAACCCACAACACAAAATCTCCCACTGCAGCAAAAAACCTTCAACACTCTAAAAGGAAAGCGTCCCTTCCTTAACAAAACCGTTAACTCTGATACCAAATGTTGAAAAACAAGGTGAAGAAAGCTTGCAATATGAACTTAAATGTGTGAATGCAAATCTGAAATATGTAGATTAACCTTAGCCTTAGTGTGAAGAAAGAATGAGAGAGAGATAGAAAAATCATAACACATGCAACAACAGATTTACGTGGAGAAACCCCAAAGGGAAAAAAATCCACCACCGAAAGAGAGGCAAGTATATTACTGATAATATCCAATATTACATGCAGCAATAGACTTCTCTTATCATTCCCTGTAAATCCAGCAACACCCTGTAACCCTGCAAAACTGAATTCTCATAACACTAGCTCAAGGCCCCAATTTATAGAGATTTGTGAGGATGAAAACCACCATGGTTTCACCAAACAATAGGCAGAAATACCACCTAGAAAAACCCACGCCTCCCTCCTTGAAATGGTCAAAAAATACCAAAAAAAGCCTCTTACAGATGCTCTTACAACTGTCATAAGGCATCTTTTATGCATGGGCGCATGGGGTCTAAAAATAGCATATCTTGTCATAGGGAATCTGTCATACTATCATAGCATTTTATGACAACTTGCACGCATGTCATAGATGCTCTTACAACATCCTATTTTGACCCAACAACCTTATTTTAGAAGATTCCAAGGTGGGACGCCTAGCTAATTTTTCCTTTTCCATAAGGATAAACGGTAACAGTAACACTGCATTTACATAGTCTCTTTCACCACTGTTGGTCAAACAATTTCACCTCTTATGGGTAAATGTACCAAACACTTTAGGAGAATAATAAAATAAAGGATTTACAAGGTTGATGACACCTAAATCCTAATAGAATGGATATCTTGATCCTTGAATAAGATGTGAACAATGCTTGAAAGTAGATCCTCAATGCTACATCAATTATCTTAGCTCAACAACATGTATGAATGCATTATGCCTTATACATGATAAAATGATCTGGAATTGTTGCAATAAAACCTTGATAATCTACCTTGGAATGCCTTTGAAAATGATCTTGGAAACTCTATAATACTCTTGTGAATGTACTCTTGAGTGCTCATGAAGATTTAGGAACAAAAATATGTGAATTAACCCTATATTTATACTAAATCAAGAGATTAACCCTGAAATTCAAACAATTCAAGCCAACACCAGATTTGGAAATAAATATTATTAAAATCGTGCAAGAATTAAATTCAAAAAAGGGGGTCCTTATTAAGGGAGGACCCATTCGCCACCTAGGGAAAATGGGTTTTGACACAATTCTCTAGGACCATGCCTTTGGGGGGTGAAATTACATCAAAAACCCATGTAGAATCTACGAAGAAAGGGGGGTCCTATAGAGGGAGAACCCATTCACCACCTAGGGTGAATGGGTTCTAGCATCAATTTCTAGGACCTTGATTTTTCCCAATTAAATGTTGGATGTCAGGATAGATCTTTGGAAGGTGTCACAAATAAGGCTTAAATTTGAATTAAAGGGGCTAATTAACTCTAATTAACCACAATTAATTAAGAGGACCCTAGATAAGTGTGAAAGTGTTTTACAACACTTTGCAACACTTAAAAGAGGGTACAAATTAAGTACAATTTATTAAAAAGGGGCCCAAGATCAATGTGAATGTGTATGTAACATATTACAACATTAAACCTAGGAAAAATTAAGTTAATTCAATGAAAATTATTCTCAAATTAAGTACGAAAAAAGGAATACTTTTTCTGTTACTACAATTACACATGCACAACCTGCAACAACTTGTTTTCCTCTTTTTCACAAATTTCTCAATATCCTCGACATCTTCATCATGCAAAAATCTTCCTTAACAAATAGTTGACATCAATGACAACACCAACTTTTTGAAATTAATGAAAACAAAGTCTTCATACTTGCAACAATCTCCCCCTTTGTCATTGATGGAAACACATGATGTGAAAAACCATCAAAGACAACACAACAACTCTGAGCACACTTTCTAATGATTTCCTTTTCTATCTGGGCCCTAAGTAGATGAACTTTTTCACATGATTCTTTCTCCCCCTTTGACATCAATAAAAAAGGATAAAATGTTTTACATTGTTCTCCCCCTTTGACACTAAACCAGGATACTTTCTCTGAATACTCCCCCTTAGGAGTACACCCAACCAAATCAACAACTCTTGATAATTCAAATATTCCTTACTGGAATAATGACACTACCTACTCCCACTAAGAGTTAGCCAACAACAACAACTTCCAAAAAAGAGATAAATTCATAGATCCACTGGAATGATGCATCTCCATATGCATCTAGTTCAAGGGAGGGTCAATAACCTCCAACTTCTCCTAAAGATAATCAAAAGTATCCTTAGGAAGAGCCTTAGTAAATATATCAGCAATCTGATCCTTTGTATATGTACATATTCAAGCTTCACCTCATTCTCCATAATCTTCTCTCTTAGAAAGTGATACCTGATTGATATATGTTTTTTCCTTGAATGCATCACTGGATTCTTTGAAATGTTAATTGCACTTGTATTATCACAAAAGATAGCTATAGAATCATCATACATTACTTTGATATCCTTCAATGTCTATCTCATCCACAATACTTGTGTGCAACAAGATGCTACTGCAATATACTCAACCTATGCAATGGATAAAGAAACCGAATCTTGCTTCTTACTTAACCATGACACTAATCTACATCCAAGAAAGAATGCACCACCACTTGTATTTTTCTTGTCATCAACACAACCAACCCAATCTGTATTTGTAGAAGTACTTAATGTGAAATAAATATCCTTAGGATACCATAAGCCATAATCCAGAGTGCCTCTTAAATACCTGAATATCCTTTTGACAACTACAAAATGTGTTTCTTTAGGATCTTCTTGAAATCTAGCCACAAGAAAAACTACATGCATGATTTATGATATAGTAGCAGTTAGATATAACAGTCCACCAATCATAGATCTATATTTGCTCTGATCAACCTTAGGTGAATCATCATTCTTGCTCAATTTATAGCCAGTCACCATAGGAGTGCATACTAGTTTGGAGTCTTCCATTCCAAACTTCTTCAACATTT
>VDFB02020564.1:0-27659 GCA_007258455.2 Sequoia sempervirens | reverse complement strand
TTTGTGAAAGAGAGCACATATGGTGCATCATCTAAGAGCAGATTGGTGAAAGAGAATAAATGAAGATTCGAGAAAAAGAATATAATACAGATTTGGTGAAGGAAATCATTAATATGAATAAGATACATTTGGAGATCATTCAAGGAAGATAAATTCAAGAGGAAGAGTGATATCAAACAAGAGATCTAATTGTATCATTTGTTGAAGGTGCAACATCCAAGAAGGTGGAACCCAGTTTTGTTTTGGAAGTTGGTGCTTCCTTAAGGAGAAATAGGTGTCTCTCGCTAAGTCGGTGCTTAGCTGAGAGGGTTGGTGCCTAAAAATTGAGGGGATTGGTGCCTCTTGTAGGTTGGTGCCTACAAAGATTGTAAAATAGATTTAAATAAAAGAAATATTTTGCCGTGGTTTTCTTCCGTAAGGGTTTCCACGTAAATTGTGTGTTTCTCTTGTGTTACATAATTGTTAGATCTTGCATGGTTGTTATTAGTGTGGTTGATTGAGTTTTAAATTGAAAAGATTGAATTATACTGATTCACCCCTCCTCCCCCTCTCTCAATATAATTGTGTGCTCATCAATGATAAATTTAAAAATAAAGGTCACAATAGAAAATAAGAAGAATGACCCCACAAAAACATTTTTCAAAGAGATACAAAGAATCATTGTTGAACATTGGAACAAGATGACCACACCCTTGCATCTCATAGCATTTGCTTCATTGCCCAAAAAATTATGGCACAAAGATAATTTATTTTCCTAGGAGGGTAGCAACATATAAAGATGTTGAAGTTAGTGAGAGAAATTGTTGAAAATAATTGTCATTGATGTTTTTTCTTTAAGGGGGTGCAGAAGTAATATCATGATGGCCGACCCTCATTACAGTTAGAGTTTATTCCTTATGCAGGCTGACCCATGAGAAAGATATAAGAAACATTTATTATTTATTTTGAGTTCTTAATGCTGGCTGACCTCATATTGGCACCTACTTTTGAAAAAAAAAAAAAAGTTTATTATTAATATGGCCGACCCATGCTATGTTTGAGTGCCACCTTTTGGAAAGAGATGTCCCTTGGAGAAGGCGTCTCCTTTGGGAAAAATAAACACTAATTGAATCAGGCCAACCCACTTGTTATGTTCACCCCTCTTGGGGAATGAAACATTAAAATAAAAATAAATTAAATGTGTTTAAATCACGTCGACCTTTTTTGAGGAATCACCTCCCTTGGAAGTGTTACCACCTTTTGAAAAGTTGTGCCTATTGAAGAGGCAATGAAATGGTATAAAAGGAAGATGATGGGAGTAAACATCCATACAGCAGAAAATATGATAAATCAGTCCAATTAAGAGCAGATTTCTAAGTATAGCAGCAGATATATGAATATGTTATAATCAGATTTGAAAGGGGAGTTTATGCAGATTTGAAAGGGTATATGCAAGTTTGAAAAGGAATATATGCAGATTTGAGAAGGAAAGTAAATGAAAATGATTGCATCAAGTTTGTGAAGAACGTATCATCTACAAGAAGATCTTTATTAAGGAAAATTGTGGTGAGCCTTGCTAGCTCACTGCTCAAACTCCTATCTTTTTTTTAAGTCTATTTGTGTTTTTTTAGTTTTTTAGAGAAATTTTGTAGACAGAAGAGAAGGGGCGCATCATATAAAAGCTCACAGAATGAAAACTTGAGCAAATTTAATCAAACTGAAATTGTAGAAGGTGTTTATTATCATCAACAATGGATTAAAACATACAAACATACCCGAAAGCCTCCAGATTTTTTAAATAAGAAATCCGATCAGCATAGTGAAGAACTGACGAAAACTGGAGTAGAGAGTTACAGATTGCAAAGTTTATTCTGAAACTGAAGCCAAAGAGAAGTATAGGTAGGGCGCCCAAGTTCATGAAGAGAGATCCTCAGAAAGAAGACATTTCTCCAAAAAGCCAAAAAAACCTTCCTTGCAAGTGCCACGCCCTTTCAAACAAAAAGAACCAAAAACCATCTCTAAAGGTGCGCCCAAACAGCCATGAAGTCTGCCATGGTGAAGGAAGAACAGCAACCAATAAACCCTCTGTTTCTGATGAAGAACACTACAAAAAATCTGTTGAAGCACTGCAGAACTTCTGAAATGAAGCTCTCTCAATCTGCACTAATTCAGCTGATCTCTCACAACTTCACAAGTGCTCACACTGAAGAGATTTCGTTCTCCAATGGTGGATTTGCTGCAAACCTGATCACATGCTGAAAGCAAGGGAAAAAACCTCCAAGGCAAAGTTGAAATATTCAAAAAGATGAGTTTCTCATTGCCCAAATCCCTTATAAAGCAAAGGAGGTGAAAACCTAAGAAAGCCGTACATTTTAGGGCTTTAACTCATTTAAATTTATGGAAATAAACTTAAGTCACTTTCCATAGTCTTCTTTTTGATTTTTGGCGCCTCCTTTAAGTGAATAAAAGATATAACTTAAAATATTCACTTTAGACTTAATTTAAGTGATATAAGAATTATAAAGTCAATTTGACTTTATAAAAAGACTTTAAGTTAAAATATAACTTAAATCACTTAAGTAAGCCTATCTCCCTCAATTCTCAATAGAATTCAATGCCGTCAGAAGCAAAGAAACTCCTGTACTGCCAAGGTCTGCAATGAGCCTATCCACGATCTCAGAAAATGAAAAAGACCGAACTCTCCAGAAGGTACCACTGACCCTCTAACCGATCTAGTTAGCCCACAAGGGTCCAAGAAAAAGGCTAACACACTGCATCAGGTGACTGACTAGAGTGGGGATATCACAGTCCGCCCTCCCCGAATTTGCTTGTCCGCAAGCAAACTCAAAGCTGGATGCTGTAAAACACTGTCACCCTCCCAAGTCGCATCCTCTGCTGGTAGATCTTTCCACTTTACCAAGTATTCCCTGATAACCCGCCTCCGAAGATGACGCTCTCTGGAATCCAGAATGGCCTCAGGAATCAATATCAACTTCCCCTCATCATCCAGGGGTGGTAAATCAATAGGAGTCACATGTGGTCCCAAAGCCTTTTTGAGGCGTGAAACATGGAACACATTGTGAACCTTGCTGTCCATCGGAAGATCTAACTCATATGCCACTTCATCGACCCGTCTGACAACTCTGAATGGTCCATAGTATCGCGGCTTAAGTTTCTCTGCGCCCTTATTACAAAGGGTGGACTGTCTATAAGGCTGGAGCATCAAATACACCAAATCATCGATCTCGAAAGATCGCTCCACTCGCCTCTGATCAGCATATTGCTTTTGCTGATTCTGAGCTTTCTGTATATTTTCTTTGAGTGTCCTCATAATATCTTGGTTCTCCTGTAATAGATCACCAACACTAGGTACTCTACTGTCACTCAGTAACAAGTCTAGAAAGCTCGAAGCATCATATCCATATAAGGCTCGATAAGGGGTCATCTAAATGCTCATGTGATGAGTGGTATTGTAGCAATACTCACAAAGGTATAACCATCTCACCCATGCCTTCTGCTGCCCTGAACTGTAATTCCGCAAGTATCCCTCCACCCATTTGTTGACTATCTCCGTCTGCCCATCTGTCTGTGGATGGTAGCTAGTACTCGGAGTGAGTTCTGTTCCGCATAGCTTGAATAACTCTTGCCAGAAGTTACTCATAAACCTGCTGTCCCTGTCACTGACTATACTCTGAGGCAAACCATGCAACCTAAATACCTCACGAAAGAACAAATCCGCTACCTGAATAGCTGTGTGCATAGTAGTGATTGAGAAGAAATGAGCATACTTCGTCAATCGATCTACCACCACAAAAATGCTGTCTTTCCCTTGAGCTTTCGGCAAGCCCGTAATGAAGTCCATTGACAAGCATTCCCACTTCCTCTCAGGGATAGGAAGCGGCTGGAGTAATCCTGTAGGGTATGTGTGTTCTTGCTTGTTCTGCTGACAAACAAGGCATTCCCTGACATACTGGAGAACAAAGGATTTGAGACCCTTCCAAGAGAATCTTTCTCGTACTTGCCTATAGGTCTTAAAGTACCCGGGATGTCCTGCCATAGGTGCATCATGAAATGATCTCAAAACTTGGTTCCTCAACTCTGAACCTGGAACTAGAAATATCCTCCCTTTGTAAATGATAAGATCATCTACAAGTGAGTATCTAGCATCCTGTACTGTTCCATCCACTATGCTAGAAGCCCACGGGTTCTTAGCATACTCAGCTACAATCATATGTCTCCAGTCTTCTGAAATTTGTGTAATGGAGCTCAAGTGAGGATGGCGAGATAATGCATCAGCAACTACATTCTGAGTACCCTTGACATAGGAGATGTCAAAATCATAGGACTGAAGTTTGCTAACCCATTTCTGTTGCCTTTCATTTAAATCCCGCTATCCAAGGAAATGTTTCAGACTATTATGATCGGTTTTAACACAAAATTTACTACCAATCAAGTATTGCCTGAATTTAGCCATGGCATGCATGATGGCCAACATCTCCTTATCATAGATGCTAAAGCTCCTCTCAGGACCTCTCAGCTTCCTGCTCTCGAAAGCTATAGGGTGACGATCCTGCATAATGACTGCACCAATTCCCACACCGCTGGCAGCACAATGTAACTCAAAGGGTTTGGTGAAATCCGGCAAAGCCAACACTGGACATGAAGTCATGAGAAGTTTGAACTTCTCAAAGCACGCCTGTGCTAATGGTGTCCACACAAATGCACCCTTCTTAGTCAAATCAGTTAGTGGCGTAGCATGCCGCGAGAATCCACTAACAAACTGACGATAGAAGGCACACAATCTGACAAATCCCCTGAGCTGTGTCAATGTCTCAGGTGTAGGCCAATCAATGATAGCTTGAACCTTCTCTAGATCCATGCTAACTCCCTCACTGCTGATAATGTGACCCAAATACAAAAGCTCGGCCATGCCCAATGCACACTTGGACTCCTTGGCGTACAAGGACTCCCTGTCAAGTATGCTCTAAACCTCATCTAGGTGAACCATGTGTTCTTCCCATGATCTGCTGTATACTAGAATGTCATCGAAGAACACCAACACATGTTTCCTCAGTTGAGGATGGAAAACCCTGTTCATAGTGGACTGAAATGTGGCTGAAGCATTGGTTAAACCGAAAGGCATAACCAAGAAATCAAAGTGTCCACAGTGACATCTAAATGCGGTTTTCTCTATGTCCTCTCGGACTCTGATCTGATGATAACCTGTCCTCAAATCAATCTTTGAGAAGTAGCAAGCTCCATGAAGCTCATCTATCAACTCATCAATCCACGGTATAGGATATCTGTTCTTTATAGTTCTCCGGTTAAGCATTCTATAATCAATACACATTCTGAGTGTACCATCCTTTTTCTTCACCAAAACAACTGATGAAGCAAAGGGTGACTTACTCGGCCTAATGTGCCCCATAGCCAAAAGTTCTTTGATGGTCTTCTCAATTTCATCTTTCAAGCGTTTGGGGTGCCGATAAGGAGTGATCATGATAGGTTTCGTGCCCTCATCCAGCTCTATGATATGCTCAATACCTCTATCAGGAGGTCTACCTGGTGGGATTGCACTGAAAACCTTGGTATGTTTGGTTCTAAGTTCTTGTACATCTGGATGGTAAGAAGAAACTTGCTGATCCAAATGTGAAGGCATTAACTTGCATTCAGCTACCCAATCTACCATGTCATGACGAACCAAACGTTCCATTCTTTTGAGTGAAATTTCTTTCACATTGCTGTCCTTGATGGCTTTTAGAACATGTTTTGTGCCATCAACTTTGAATTTCATCTCCATGTCGTTCAGATTAAGTGTGAACTCTCCTATAGCATGAAGCCACTTCATGCCAAGAACTATATCAGTTCCTCCCATGTTCACAACATAAAAATCTGCCTTAAACTCATAGTTATTGAGTTTCAAAGGCAAGTCTGGAATCATCCTCTCGCAAGTGAGAGTGTATCCATTAGCAACCTTGACTCGAATGCCTTCAAACTTCTGAGTTTGAATTCCTCTTTTCTCCACTAAATGTGAGTCAATAAAATTGTGAGTTGCACCTCTATCTAAAAGAGATATGACTCTTTGACCAGCCAAGACCCCACGGAGTCTAAAAGATCCCTCTCTCTGCATGCTAGATAAATGAGCCTCCTTTAACTCAGTTTCTACTACCATTTCAGCCTCATCTTCTGATTCTTCTGCATCTGTATCATAAATTGGAGCTTGCTGATCAGAAAAATCAGTCACTTCTTCTCCCTCATAAAACCACCCCATGTTCCTGTTTTGCCCTTTAGGTTTGAGGGGGCAATTATGATTTTGGTCATAAGGGCCCTTGCAGTAAAAACAAAGTCTCCTCCTACGAAGATCATTCATAGTTTCTCGATCCAAAGGTGCTGTATTTTTCTTCTTATGATCAGCATTATCAGCTTTTTTTCGATCAGATTTATGTTCATAAGAAGTAGAAGGTTTGGTGCCAAATTGCTTTCGAGGAGTAGTGAGCTCCATGCTGCGAGCTTTCCTCATGGTTTCTTGTAATGTAGGGGGATCAAATGCCTTGATCCATCCTTTCATAGGCTCGAAAATTCCCTCAATGAAGAGTATGATCAGCCTCCTTTCAGAGATGCCTGTAACCATAACTGACAATTTCTGAAACTCTCCAATATATGACTCCAAACTACCTAGCTGTTTCAGCTGTGCTAGGTCTCTGAAAAATAGCTCAGGATCACGTTTGTCAAACCTCTCTACCAGTCTATCTGTGAACTCCTGGTATGAAGTAATCTGATCATGGTGAAGAGTAGCCATGCCATGAATCCACCAATCATGAGCTACGCCATCAAGGTGAAGTGCTGCAAATCGAATAGCATCTTCCTCGGGCATGGGACGTAGAGTCAAGAATGTATCTAACTTGCTGATCCAAGCACGTGCTGTAACTCTACCACTGCCATCATAGTTCGCCAAGGTGAGTTTATTGGTAGCCTGTCTAAGATCATTGTGCTTGTACCAAGGCCTCCTGTCATTCCTGTTTCTGTTATGTTCTCTCCTCTGGCTCATGAATCTATCAAAGTTAAGGTGCTCCTTAACTCTAGGTGGCAATGCGTCCCATTCATCATGCATAACCATGATGTTATCTGCAAAGTTAATCTCACCACCCTGTTCAACCTCTTCCTCATCCTCAGTATCATTCCTGGTGAAGGTAGGACATGTTGCTCTCTCAAAAGTGCGAGCTGGAACAATAGGTCTATGAGGTGCGCCCTGGATACTGCCCTCATGATCATGCCCTGGATGCTGGCCTCTCTGAAGTGTTAAGTTCTCTACATTTGTGCTGAGTTGCTGGAGAATATTTGCTACCTGTTCTTGACCTGCAACCATACCTCTTAGCACATCTCTAGCTTCTATATCCTCTTTGTTCATGTGAGAACTTTCTCCTTCCCTGTTAGCCATATTATCCAAGTCTATTTCCTCCTCCTGTTCGTCAAATGGAAATGGTGGAAAAGGATTATGATCACCTCTTTGATTTCTAGGGCCCCCACGAGAGTAGAACTTGTCAAAACCCTCCTGGTGTGACTTCATAAATTTTTTCAAACCCCACAAGCTGGCAGGATCAGAGCTCTGATACCACTGTGATGAGCCTTGCTAGCTCACTGCTCAAACCCCTGTCTTTTTCTTAAGTCTATTTGTGTTTTTTAGTTTTTTAGAGAAATTTTGTAGACAGAAGAGAAGGGGCGCATCATATAAAAGCTCACAGAATGAAAACTTGAGCAAATTTAATCAAACTGAAATTGTAGGTGTTTATTATCATCAACAATGGATTTAAAACATACAAACATACCCGAAAGCCTCCATATTTTTTAAATAAGAAATCCAATCAAAATAGTGAAGAACTGACGAAAACTGGAGTAGAAAGTTACAGATTGCAAAGTTTGGTCTGAAACTGAAGCCAAAGAGAAGTATAGGTAGGGCGCCGAAGATCATGAAGAGAGATCCTCAGAAAAGAAGACGTTTTTCCAAGAAAAGTCAAAAAAACCTTATTTGCAACATCTTAGAAGGTGCGCCCAAGTAGCTATGATGCCTACCATGAAGAAGGAAGAACACCAACCAATAAACCCTCTGTTTCTGATGAAGAACACTACAAAAATCTGTTGAAGCACTGCAGAACTTCTGAAATGAAGCTCTCTAAATCTGCACCAATTCAGCTGATCTCTCATAGCCTCACAAGTGCTCACACTGAAGAGATTTCGTTCTCCAATGGTGGATTTGCTGCAAACCTGATCACAGGATGAAAGCAAGGGAACAAACCTCCAAGGAAAAGTTGAAATATTCAAAAAGATGAGTTTCTCATTGCCCAAATCCCTTATATAGCAAAGGAGGTGAAAACCCAAGGAAGCCGTACATTTTAGGGTTTTAGATCATTTAAATTTATGGAAATAAACTTAAGTCACTTTCCATAGTCTAGACTTTGATTTTTGGCGCCTCCTTTAAGTGATTAAAAGATATAACTTAAAATATTCACTTTAGACTTTATTTAAGTCATATAAGAATTATAAAGTCAATTTGACTTTATAAAAAGACTTTAAGTTAAAATATAACTTAAATCACTTAAGTAAGCCTATCTCCCTCACTCCCCTCAACAATTCCCAAGACCAAGTAGCAAATAAACTCCTCTTCATAACGCCAAGGTTCTGAATGAGCCTATATCCAATATCTTTTAGAAAATGAAATCAACCTAACTCTCCAAGGTACCATCGAATTTAACCAATCCAAATTTTAGCCCACAAGGGTCCAAGAAAAGGGCTAACAGATCAGACAGACTAGGAGGGGACATCACATATATATATATATATACTAATCAATATAAATAAATAAAGGAATAACCATATAGGATACACTTATGTATATAACTGCCAACCAAGCATCGAAACCATTGAGAGAAATATATATATACAGATTAGTATCTGCAACTACAATAGATCGACCAAAGTAAATCTTCTGAACTAATAAATTACATTCGCATTGTGAGATATAGCAGTAACATAGTTTTATGAATATTGTGGTATGCTATTTGATGTCTATGCTTTTAATACATTAATTCCATGCATTTTATGTAGAACAATAAGGACTACATTTCAAACTAAGTTATTAGTCCAATTATAAGATATTTATTCCTCTATAATTAACCATAGGAAGAAGAGAGGAAAGTACAAGGGGGATAGCCTTTTCATCCTAAGTCGACCACCCATAATGGATGCCCGTGTGTTTGCCATTAGTGGGCCAGGGGGGTTGCCTATCTGCCCTTGGGCTTAGAGAGAGGGAGATTTCATGCTAAGTAGACCACCCCTAATGGATGTCCGTGTGTCTGCCATTAGTGGGCTAGGGGGGTTGCCTATCTGCCCTTGGGCTTAGAAAGAGGAAATACTTTGGGCCTCCTATTGTGGCCTCATCTCCAATCTTCTCAATGGTTGATCATTAGAGTGGATAATAACTTTGGATCAGTACTGATAGTTACTTGTGTAAAAGATCAATGAACATTATAATTGTCAACTAATTTAATGGATGTTGCAAACAGTACAAATGATCAATTAATTGTTTATGAATTAGTGACTAACATTATTGCAGGGTTAAAATCTGAGTTTATTGGAAGTTGTAATTTAATAAGATATACTTCTTATTTTGAAATTGTACAACAGCATATCCAAACAGGGGACATTACAACAAGGGGTCCAAAAGAGTGACAGATAATTTGCATTGTTAGTGATAATTTGCACCACATTCTCTATGCTCACCTCTACCTCTAAGACAACTTGCTTCAACATTAGACTCAAAGTTTTTGCATTTTTTACTTTGTTAGAAGCATTAATTGACTTAAAAAATCCATTTCACAATTTGAAGCTGCTGAAAAATTGTTAAGGATGTGGTTCTCTCCATCCATCCACCTCACTGAAGATGCCTCTACAGAGTAATCTTCTAGTCGCCACATACACTGCTGCATTATCAGTGATAATTTGCACCACATTCACTATGCCTACCTCTACCTTTAATATAACTTGCTCCAACCATTAAACTCAAAAGTTTTTGCATACTTTACTTTGTTAGAGGCATCAATTGACTTCAAAGAAACCATTCTCATCATTTGAAGCTGCCAAAAACTTGATAAGGTTGTGGTTCTTTCCATTCATCCACTAATTTGAAAGATTAGTGCATCCAAAATTTTGCACTAATTCTTTTGTTCTTCTAGAGTTAACTTTTTATCTTCAACAACAGTTTGGAGTAACTTCCTACATAAGTCTTTTGGAAAGGGTGCCTTGTACCCTTTCCCTGCAATTGTGAATGGTGCCACTTAATTCTCCTAGTATGGGCTTTTCGCTACATTGAAGGGAAGGCGGTTGTAAAACCAAAAACTCGCACATGCCTTATTTTCTTTTTGGATGCCTCCTTGTTCCACCTTGTACCTTGCAATGAAGGTTGTGCTCCAAGTATGTTTCTAGGTAAAAAACCCTCGTGTCTATGCTTTGCTCAAACTAGATGAGGTGAGTGTGCTTTGTTTGCATGGAGTTGTGAACAATGATTAGAGACACAATGCTTAGCATATCTTCATCTGTTTTTGCTTGCATGTCAATATTAATGATTGTTGCTATGGTTGTTTGTGTCCTCGTCCTCTCTTGTTTTTTTTCATTCATCAATGCAAGGAGTGCTTGCATCTCTCATTTTTCATTTTTCCTCTTTTTTAACTTTTTCACATGCCTTGGCGTTGTGATTAAAAATGTTTGCAATATGTAATTTGAGGCGATTGATGCTTCCATTCAGTTTCTTTGTGCTTAAGATGCAAGTCAGACTCATTGCAACTGGTCCCATTATAGCATATTTCCAAGTGGGATCTTTGCTTCTATTGGGATGGCTTCTAATAACTGATGTTGAGCCTAATGCAGAGCCATATGCCATCGTATTTAACCTACAACACGTTTAGATACCAAAAAAACAACATTTAAAAAAAAGCAATTTGAATCCAAAAAATCAAATAAGACTCATATATATATATATATATATATATCTTGTATTACAAAACTAATATGGTAATTGAATAGAAATGTGGCATGCCATTAATTAATTTATCCAAAAAACCATTTTTTTATAATAGACCCGAAATTTTCAATTTATAATAAAAAATTTAATAACTTATTTGTAAGGAAAATAAATTTAAATGTTTCCATAAAGATTTAGTTTTTAATCCAGCTGCAAATATATAAAATGCCATAAATTCAGGAATTAAATGAAATACAACACATGTTTTCATAAATAATCAGAGATATAATAACGATAATACCAGTTTAAATTCTTGGAAAGTTATGCATGCATTTAGCCCAGCCCATATGGGGTGTTGGAATGACCTTGTCTCATTCTTAACAGAGGTTTGTAAGTATTTTTAACAAGTATGCCGAAATTGTTTAACATATCCCATGCAAACTTCACTTGTCAGACAAAGAAATACATGTATGCTAGAATAGGATGATTTTGTCATGCCCCTGAAATGGCAAAATATGAAACATAGAAAAATACAAATAAACAAATAAATAAATAAAACACACACACACGCACATATATACATATAAAAAGAGATTTAATATTATTATAATTATAATTATCCTGAGATAATATTATAATTATAATCATCAATATATATATATATATATATATATATATATATATATATATATATATATGACTGATATAAAAATAATAATAAATATATTTTAAAGAAACATATAATATAAAATATAAAATATACACAGCAGCAATAAAGGACTGAAGGCAGCAATTTTATCAAAGAAAGATAGCAAAAAGCAAACAATTAAAAGGCATCACTATTGTGGACAGCGATTCCATTAGACCAAGATAGCGATTAGTTAAAAGCTATTAACAATAGTTACTTCTTTTAAATAGACAAGGAGATATGCATTGCTTTATCTCAATAGAAGGATATAAAAGTTAATAAGGAGGGAACAAAAAGATATAGGCAGCAATTATGGAAAAACACAGAAATTATAAGGAAGTAACAATCCCTAAATCAAGTGGCATGGCATTTCAAAGAAGACAGCAATTAAGAAGATGTTAATAAAAAGGCACGACTCTCCAAAGTGATCTCACCCCTTCTTAGTATGAAAAGATATTAGATCAGGTTTTATAGAAGGAAGAGAATGGGAAAAATTTGAATATAATATCAAATGAATAAAAAACAGATATATATATATATATATATATCAGGATTATTGAGGAAGGTAGGAGCAGTTGGGATAAGGAAGATGGAATGAAAATAAACAAGTAAACTAGTAATTGAAGGAGTGTTCATTGGGCCACATACATCAGCGTGAACCAACTGTAATACCTTGGAAGCTCACCATGAATCATCATTTGAGAATGGGGTCCGATGCTGCTTTCCATTCTGACAAGCCTCGCATAATCCATGATTCTGAGTCTGAGTCGCAAATAGGCCACCAACCAGAGCATCTCGAGATAGTTGAGAGAGATATTGCATATTCAGGTGCCCATAATGCTGATGCCAAACGCTGCTGATGAAAGTACTTCTGGCTACCATAGCGTGCTCTTGAGAATCACCAGAATCAACAAGTCTATATAGACCATGATCCTCAAGTCCTTGAACAACTGTAGTGCGAGTCTCTCTATCAACAATGCTGCATGTATGCATGCTGAAAACAATATCTAGTTGAGGAGAGTGAGTCATGATCTGATTAATTGAAAGTAAATTCAGCTCCATGCTAGGTACAAAGTATACATCGAGAAATATTAAATTTCTCCCTCCAGAATGAATCTACACGTTGCCCTTTCCGACAATAGTATACTCCTCGCCTCCTCCAAAGATAACAAAATCTCTAAATGGCGTGTACTCAATGAACCAATCTCAACGATGAGTGAAGTGTTGAGATGCACTTGAATCAATATACCAGGAAAAGGATTTAATAGGATCTGCTGGACTCATGGCCATAAAGGCATAGAACGCAAATTCCTTCTGCTTAGTGTGCTCTACAACTTGGGCTTTAGGTTTAGACTCTCCTTGTTTGTTCTATTCAGAAGCCAAGCGTTTTCGACAATCTTTCTTCATGTGGTCATACTTGTGGCAATAGTTGCACTGAATATTCTTCTTCTTAGAAGAATCCTAAGATTGAGCTTGGTTGGGCTGTTGAGAGGGCTGATTTTTTCCCTTATTCTTTTGAAATGTCTTGGTAGGAAATGCTTGCTTTGTGAAGGATGAACTAGCATTGCTATCGAACTGCTATTTCCAATGATCTTGCTGCAGAAGTATGGTGCAAAGATTTGAAAACTTCAAGTCAACATTAGTTGAGGTAATGTTGAGTGTCTCAATAAAGTGCTCATAAGATTTTGGTAGACTCTTCATAGTGATGACTACCATATCTTCTTCCATTTTCTGACCAATAGCCTCTAGCTAATCACGGATGCCCTTGATTTTTGTCAAGTGTGCCTGTAGAGTTGTCTTCTCATCCATCATGATGGAGAACGTCATGTTTTTCAAAAAGAATGCATGGCTCTTGTCGGATTTTTCATGAAGATCTTTCAGAAGGTCCCAAATTTCTTTAGTTGATTTGCCAAACGGTACCTGAAGTAGCTAGTCATCAGCGATAGATAGTTTAATAAGCATACCGACTTCCCGATTTTGCTCATCAAACTTTTCTTGATCTTTGTTTGCCGTTGTAGGTCGTGTCTTGTTGCCCAGAATAATCTGGTCAAAGCACCGATATTCAATGATATTCAAAAATTGTCATCATACGCTACTTCTAGGTGTTGTAATTGTGGTCATTGAATTTCTGATTGCCCTCCAGCATGATGTGAGGCAAAGAGGCCATTTGTCAACAAATCCTCAAAACAAATTTTGACAGAATAGAGGTACAAAAAACCCTCAAACTAAAAAAATAAATGTCAAAACAGAGGCTCAAAACCCGAGGCCTCTTGAAACGCACAAATCAGGCACAAAGATGACCGACGAATCTTAGCAAAACATGGTTTTCAACAAATTGTAGCAAGGTGAAAACACGTGCAAGAGGAGATAAGACCTGTGAAAGATTCGATGCCTAGCAAGGTGAGCACAAAGGTTGGATAGAGAGCAGAGAGGCGACACTAAAAAAACATGGTTTTAGCAGATGAAAGTCAACAAGCACTCAAACAAATGACAATTTGAAGAAGAAAATCCGCAAAAAAATTAGGGAAAAACGTCTAGAATAGGAGACGTATTTGAGAAAAAACACACCTAGAAAGAGTTTCTGCCACTATTTTTAAAGAAAACACCCAGAAAAAGAACCTAGAACGAGCTTCAAAAGATTCGCGCGCAGGAAACTATGCAAAGACGCGTATGAAAAACGTTTGAAACCCTTAAAAAATTATTGCACGATTTTTTTTCACAAAAACGCGTCTTCAAAAGGTCGCAATTTTGCACAAAAAAAGAGTTTGATAAATCTGCGATTTATAGAAAGAGACTAAAACCTATGAATTTTTGACAAAAAAATTCCACAATTTCTCAATATGCGTGCCAGGAAAAAAAACGCCTTCGAATTCACAAAACACCCGCAAAAAGTAGAGGAAAGGCGCTCGTGAAAATTAAGCAGAGAAAATCCATGCCAGAAATTTGAAAAAAATAAAAAAATATTTTTCCCACTCAACCTGCTTAGATACCATGTAAATGGTAAATTCAATGTATATAAATGAAAAGAGATGAAATCTCTTTATAGAGAATTTACAAAGTTTCTAAAATAAAGAATATTGGATGTTTTTTAAAAAGAACTAGAGCAAACTACAAAAACAACTTTATCTAATATATTATATTATTGACCATTAAATCATCTAACTAAATATTACTTTAATATATATTTCTGAGCATAGCAGCAGAGTATAAGTCTATTGGATTGAAATATTACTATTAGAATATACTGGGAAGTAAGTCTAAATATAATTATAAATATATATATGTATATGCATATGTAAAATATATATATATTTGTGCAGAAGTAATTATTATAAATCAATTAGGAGTAACTATATATATACAAATCTCTTATACGATTATGCAATAATGATGCTTGCAGCAATTATTGAGCTTTATAAGAAATTACGATGCTTTGATGTAAGTATGGATAGTGGATTCTTATCTGTTTGATCTACACTAATGATATCTTCTGAGTGTTCAAAACAGATCAATGGAAGAAGAGGAATATTCAGATCAGCGATTATCTTCAAAAATACATTCATTACTTGAGTAATTGTAACACTAAAGTATAAAATGTTGAAATGCAAATAAATAAATAAAATAAATATAAAAAGAACAGATCAATGGAAGAAGAGGAATATTCAGATCAGCGATTATCTTCAAAAATACATTCATTACTCGAGTGATTGCAACACTAAAGTATAAAATGTTGAAATGCAAATAAATAAATAAAATAAATATAAAAAAATACAAATATAAATATTAACAACTTATATATTATTATTATAATCATTGTAATATAATACTGTAAATATTAAAATATATATAAACTAATATAAAATTAGATATATTAACAATTTATAAATATAGTAAGGAACATATAATATAGTAATATAAAACTCCAATAAAAAAGAAGAAAAAGACAGCGATTAAAGAATGACAAATCATTTAAAGTTAACGATAAAGTCTCTTGCATCATGAAAAATGAACTAAAATACCATGCTGGCCGACCACCCTTCGTGTCAAAAGATATATCAATTAATTTACAAATACCATATATATGGCAGCAATTACCATGTTGAGGGCGGAGCAACCGATATTCATATCAACAAAGAAACTGTTAAGTCTAAAAGGCCGCGACGGCCGCTACTCCTGGCAGCAGCAATTATAAATAAACAATGAGGATTATAAATAGAAGCTCTCACTTATGTGAGGGGTGCGATTAGGAGAGAGGCTTTGTTTAGTGTTTTTAAGAGGGCAGAAAATTAAGAGACGTGACTGTTTGAAAGGACATCATCTTTCCTAAGAGATGTCTCTTTTCATAAGAGGATAAAGATATAAAAAGTAAAAGGTCTTAAAGGAATAGGGGGGAATTTCAAGGGATTAATATCTAAGGAATAGAAAATAAAAATCAATTACAAAATCTGAGTGCAAACAGCAGATTGAAAGAAAGGAATATCATTTGGAATATGGATCAGGTATCAGGAAGTATGTGTCAAGAAGAAGAGAGTTCAATGAGAGATGTATGAAGATAAGTAATAAATCAATAATATGGGAAGTATATATAATGAAATATACATATAAATATATGTATATTATACGATTATGCAATATTGATGCTTTCAGCAATTATTAATCCTTATTAGTAATTATTTATTTGATTTAATCTATTTATTTCTCTTTAAGCAATATCTTCTGAATATCAAGAACAGATTGAACAAGGAGGCAATTGGAACAGATCAAACATAATTACCTGCACTTAGGGGACAAAGGCAGAAGTCAGCATTTGTTAATATGTTTGCATCTTAGAATATAGCAGTCTTATATTTAGCAAGCTTTGTGGTATATTGTGAATGATGATGTTAATGTATAATCTCTATCTGTGTTACACAAGGACGTGTCCCTTGCCCCAAAACCCAGTGTCCCCGTCCCCAGCCGTCCCCGAAACAGCCCAACTAGCAGGAAACGGGAGGAAATGCCCCTTGCCCTTTGGGGACGGTTCCCCGTCCCCGGTATAGATGGGGGATGTTGGAAACGTCCCTCATTGTACCGGGGACAACTAGCTGTCCCCTGCAGACAGGGAGCTTCCTGGGTTAAAAAAAAACATTTAAAAAATTGATTTTTTAAATATTTCGTCCTCCTTTCTAAGGTGATTTTTGAGTTTGGGCTGTTTGACATTTTGTCAAACCCTTGGCATGCAAAGTGACTGAGTTCTGATTTCTGAATGTTTATGCATGTGTTTGATTGAATTTTAATGCCAAATCATTTGCATAAAACATAGAAATGATAACTACTTTCATAACATCAACAAATATGAAACATTCAACCTCAAATCTGATTTTATTTGCACTATATCAAGTCTAAATACATTGCATTACAGGTCTGATATAAGTCTGCTTTGATTACAGCAGCAGACATTTCCTTCAAAATATAATTTATATTGATTCCCAATGAAATACAAACATACCCGGATCATAGGCTACAATAATAAGTTTAATGACATTTATTATGCTGTTATACTATTGCTCTTGTGATTTATTTACGTATTGATATTGCTGTTATCAATTATTAATTTAGACATATCTTTCTCTCTTTCCCTCTCTCTCTATAATATATTAATAAATTTTGAAAAACTCATATATATATATATGTATTTTGTATGTCGCTGTCCCCTACTGTCCCCTAAAAATAGCCCCCTAAGAAACGTCCTGGAAACGTGTCCCTTGCCGTCCCCCCGTCCCCGTCCTCAAAATGCCATGGAACATAGATCTCTATGAATTTGGATATATTTATGTATGTCTTTTATCAATCAAATGTAAGGTTGAAGGAAGCAAGTTAGGGGAATGCAGTTTACAAGCTCTCCTACGCTAAGTAGGCCACCTCAAGGGTGGAATTGTCTCAGTCTGGACGTTCTTTCCGCTTGGGACCAAGGGGTGAGTTGTCTTAGTTTGGACTTTGCGCGCTCTTGGGCTTAGATGGGTTGAGTAGTTTATAGGCACTTTTTTCAAGCCTTTCCTATCAAGCCAAACTATGACTGATTGTCAGGATGGATTCAAGGAGTTTCAATCATAAGAGTGATGGATGAGGCAACATGGATAGGGAAAGCAAATGCAAGTGTATCCACTAAGTAGACCACCTCAAGGGTGGAATTGTCTTAGTTTGGATGTTCTTGCCGCTTGGGGCCAAGGGGTGGGTTGTCTTAGTTTGGACATTGCACGCCTTTGGACTTTGATGGATAGCTTCAGGCAGACTTATCATGCGTCTCATCCAACTCCTATTATGATTAAACTTCAACTATGCATTATGGATATTGGTAGTTTATATAGTCTTGAAATGGTTATGTATTTTTGCATAGTTTAAATAGATTAGGCATTTATTATATATGTTTTGATCGTATGAATTATATTTCCAATATTATCTAGCTTCAGGCGGACTTATCATGCTTCTCATCCAAGTCCTATTATGATTAAACTTCCACTATGCATTATGGATGTTGGTAGTTTATATAGTTTTGAAATAGTTATGTATTTTTGCATAGTTTAATAGATTAGGCATTTATTATATATGTTTTAATCAAATGAATTATATTTCCAATATTATCTAACAGGATTGTAGGACCTAAACCAAGATTTATCTTGCTTGAAGTATTAAGTGGTAAGTTATAACCCTAACTACATTAAATTCGTGATTCTAGTGCAAGATTTAGGGCAATCCCAAAAGGGGACATTACAAGGTGAAGGTTGTAATAATCATAGACAATGTCATTCAACATTGCACCGTTAATTTATTGCACTTATTGGAGTTTATGTCTTCAAACATACTACAATTACACTCACATCTTGAAGCACTACATTGTTGGCCCAAGATACATTTGACAATTCTCTTGAGATTTAACATCTTAGAGCCAAAACTCTCACACCATGCATGTGAAATGAGAAAAAAAGGTCAAAAAGAATTCAAGTTCATTGTTCAACATTAATGTAAGAAATGTATAAGTGCGACTTAAAGCGAAGTTTACTTGGTTGTAGCGTTGTTCGAGTTGCCTTACATACCTTGCACAAAGAGGTTCCCTTTGGCAAGTTTGGAGATCTTGATTCTAAAGATGATCATTATTCTAATGTACTCTACGATTGTGTGGAGCCCACACAAATTTTTTCATTGGCCTTGAAATCCAAGAAAAATGAGAATGTTGGATTTAGGAAGTAATTGATTGCATGTTATAGCTTATAAAGCTAATGGTACCATCATTGATCAATGATTTCTCATATGGGATGATATTTGTCATCAACTCCACCATAGATGGCTCTAATGCTTCCTTGCTTTGGCCATGCCCTCATGCACATAGCTCATTACAAGCTTCTCCTCATCAACAACACAAAGGAGGCTCACTAAAGGCTTTGTGACTTATTAAAAAATAACAAAAATAAGTAGTAAGATTGAGGAAGAGAACATGAACAAATAAAAGTAACACGGAAATAGTAAAATGAGAAAGAGAGATATGGAATAAGAACTTACACCTACAATCTCCTTTGGGGAAAACTAAAATTGTTGCGCATCAAATACCCAGTCAACAATATATATTTTGGTAGTGGTCATCAATTACGAAGATTGGGACCACTTTTTATAACAAACATATGTTTTAGAGCAACTCTTAATTGAAGCAAAGATTGCAATATGATAAAATTGATTGCAAAGTGTGTTACACTAGGATGAGTCAACTCCTTTGTATATTTCCTTATTAAGTCAAGGAACCAAGATGGTTGTAGATGTAAATCTAGATATTACAACCATAATCTACAATTGGATTGATTCAATTATTTTTGCCAAGATCCTCCAATATAAGGCTAGGGCATTGAGCATAACAAAGAGTCTAGAAAAGAGAAGTCTATTTGTAGCAACATAATTCACTGCATTATCTGTAATGGTTTGCACAATATTAGCTTCATCCACCTTATCTACAGCTTCCTTTAAATTTGATGAAAGTATTTTGTATTTCACACCTTTTTGATGTATCAATGGATTTGAGGAAAATTTTTCCACTTGAGGAAGAAACAAGGAAATTCGACAACTCCCCCAATTCTTTTATCTATCCAACTATCAGACATGATATTGCAACCCTTCTTTTGACATATCTCATGCTGCTCATCAACAATGTACCTCACATTCACTACCTTCTCATTCAAAATTGGACCCTTTATCTCTCCATTGTTACAGGTTTTGAACCCTATCCTAGCAACAACAATAGCATCCACTAAATTTTGCAAACAAGGAGATTATAAAAAAGAAAAGAAAAAAAGAGCATTTTAAATTTTAAAAACTACCCCCTTTTAAAATTTAGGAGATATAAATAAATCAAAACCACATTAAAATGAAAATAATAACTAATTATTTAACCACATGTAATGGAATTGAACAATAGAACCAAAAGTCTCCAACCATACTCCTTGCTGTTTGATGTTTACTTCTAATTCAATCTTTTTGCTCTCATGTGATGGTTGGGAACCTTGGGAAGTGCATTGTACAATAAAGAAATCTAATCTCAATCCGTGAACCTTGTTGGTGTTTTATAGCTTAGGGAGCTAGTTTTAGAGGCAGGTCGGCCTTCATGTATTAAATAATATTTATATTCCTTCTAAAAGCCAACCTAGAAGGGAGTTCTCTTGGTTTTGTATTTAAGGAGGATCAAGTCCTCTCATTTGGACATCAATTCATTCATTCAATCCACATCTTCCATAAGCAGCAATTCGCACCTCTAGCAGAAGTTCATTCATCTAAAACTCGCATCTTAGCAGCAGTAGGAGTTCGCCATTAAGCGGCAGTTTACTTTCTCCCAGGCAGGTTGAATTTCTTCAACAGCAGATTCATTTTAAGAAGAAGTGTTTTCAGTCATCTTAAGGAGAAGTAATATATCTCTTTGTATAAGAATTGGCCATGCTTAGGGCCTGATTATTTTGTATGCAGAATGCTGCTCTTATTCATTTGATATATATATAAGAGAGATCATTTCTTGCTGGGTTTTTCTCCCTCGAGTAGGAGGGCTTTCCCAGGGTATCTTGTTGTGTTCTTTGTCTCATGTGTTGCATTTTTTGCTTATTACATTTTTGATCTAAAAACTAACATGGTATCAGAGCGGGTTTAAGGGAAGTACTAATCAGA
This sequence comes from Sequoia sempervirens, assembly GCA_007258455.2. Lineage (NCBI taxonomy): Eukaryota > Viridiplantae > Streptophyta > Pinopsida > Cupressales > Cupressaceae > Sequoia > Sequoia sempervirens. The sequence continues at coordinate 6,801 of VDFB02020564.1, read as the reverse complement.
TTTAAAGCAGAAATATATGGGAATAATTAGTGAGAAAAAGAAGGTTGAATTACCGCCTCTGTAAGTAGTTTCCTGTAGGAAATTACATTTGGTCTTCAGGGGAAGCCGTTGGAAATAGATGTCTGTGGAATTCTAAAACAATAAAAATTGCTGCAAGCTTGAGGTGCCATCAGGGTCATGTCTAATTCAGCAACCTGGCAACCCAACGACTAGGGATATCATCACATCTGAGGGTACCAGGCCTTTTGCCTATCATCAGAGTGCTGTTTCCAGCGTTCCCACCACTCCAGGTTCTTATTTGTAAGGCGACAAACAAAGTCATCAGTCACTATCATACCCAGGAGTGCTTGTTCATGCACAAGTCCAGATTAGGATCACAAATCCTTGCACAACAGCATCAAGTCTGATTACATTAAATGCTCATTTTTTGGTGCATGCACAGTTAGGCGATCAGGCTTGAGGGTTAATATGCCTAAAACCCTAGCTAGGTGTCATCCATTTCTTCCAGATTGAGTTAAACAACCTACAGCTGATTAGGGTCACAAGGGTCACAAAAAGCTGCAATCATTCCACTACAAATATCTGTGGGTCACTGCAATCTCCAAGTTGTGGTTTCAATGGTGGGTGCGAAATCAAGATGAGGGTAAATTGATGGCAATATTGAGTGAAGGTGGCGAAGATGAGACACAGCTATAGGTCTAGCTCAATGGTGTACCAACATAAAGAGATAAGTATTTTATGCTTTTACCTTGAATAAATTTTATGTAGTTAATAATAATTCATGCAAAACATTGGGAATAGTGAATCTTGTATGCTTCTAGCATTGGTCTGGATATTTCTCTTCGGGGTAGTTTGATTCTATGAACTATTATTAATCTCTAGAGGATGCTTCCAGGACAAATTGAGGAGCATAAGGATGATGAGAGATTGCATAAGGAATTCAAGGGAAGAAAGAGCTTGATGCATCTTGTGAGGATGTCATGTCGGCTAAAGAAATGAACAAACATCGAGACATAGCTTGCAGCCTTGGGATTGAGCTGGTGGTGCATAACTCTCTTGATTCTTCACTCGAGGGCACAAGGTTGGATCAGCCTTGGATGGAGAATTTGCAATCAGTTTCTTCGAAGAGGAGAAAATGACATTCAGAGGGAGTTAAATTCTGAGAATTCAAGGCACAAGTTGAGATCATGTCCAAGAAGAGGACAAAGGTTCTGAGTCTCGTCATTGGAGGGAACTTCACTTCTAGAGGATTTCTTTGCAATCTCTGAGGCAGGGATCAAGAGGGAGTTCTGTGGCTCACTGAGAAGAAGTGAAGGTGTCAGCTAAGTGGGTTGCAGTGTTTGGAAGACCTCTTCAGCTGCAGAGAACAGAATTGCACAAGACAGTCAATTTGGATTTGACATTGGTAGCTCCGCAAACCTATTCAGAATAGGGTGATCTCGGATGAGGTCAAGAGGGACAATCCTAAACTCTCACATGTCAGTAGTGCCGGAAATGTGCATTGGAAACCGTTCCTCTAAGGGAAGCATTGCGGGCGATCTTGGACGAGGAGGTCAAGAGGTTGATGCAAGTACTTGGAGCTTCAGAGGGAGTGCATTACCTATCATGAAGATTTCGAGTTATAGTGTATATTTCAAGATTCGAGAAATATGAGGTGAAAGCCCTTGTAGTAAAAAAGGTCGGTGATGGTGAAATATGAGGTGAAAAGCTCCTTGTAGTGTATATTTCTCCGAGACTATGTAAACAGAGCAGCCCTTGTCTATCTCTCAGGATCGAGATGAGACATCATGTTGAGAGACTCCATGACGACATCTCGTTGACAGACTCCATGATGAATCCTTTGTACTTGTGTTTTTCCACACATGGGAGTAGCCATGGTGGACGCCATGTTGAGAGACTCCATGACGACATCACGTTGAGAGATTCCGTGATGAACACTTGTACATGTATTTCTTTCCACACATGGAAATAGCCATTGTGGATGTCATGTTGAGAGACTCAATGACGACATCATATTGAGAGACTCCGTGATGAACTATTGTACATCTTTGAGACTGAGATGTGAATTTTCCACAAATGGGCGTAGGCCGTGTAGCCATTGTGGGCGTCATGTTGAGAGACTCCATGACGAGGTTATTTGGAAAATACCTCCCTAGCTAAGAGGGAGTGTTGGTGTTTTATAGCTTAGGGAGCTATTTTTAGAGGCAGGTCGGCCTTCATGTATTAAATAATATTTATATTCCTTCTAAAAGCCGACCTAGAAGGGAGGTCTCTTGGTTTTGTAATTAAGGAGGATCAAGTCCTCTCATTTGGACATCAATTCATTCATTCAATTCACATCTTCCATAAGCAGCAATTCGCACCTCTAGCAGAAGTTCATTCATCTAAAATTCGCATCTTAGCAGCAGCAGGAGTTCGCCATTAATCAGCAGTTTACTTTCTCCCAGGCAGGTCGAGTTTCTTCAACAGCAGATTCATTTTAAGAAGTGTTTTCAGTATCTTAAGGAGAAGTAATATATCTCATTTTATGAGAATCGGCCATGCTTAGGGCCTGATTATTTTGTATGCAGAATGCTGCTCTTATTCATTTGATATATATAAATATATAAGAGAGATCATTTCTTGCTGGGTTTTTCTACCTCGAGTAGGAGGGTTTTCCTAGGGTATCTTGTTGTGTTCTTTGTCTCATGTGTTGCATTTTCTGCTTATTACATTTCTGATCTAAAAACTAACAAACCCTAGGCCAAGACTAGTGCTCAAACTTGAAAGGAATGGAGGGATTTTAGAAATAGAAGAGTCTACATAGTCCATGACTGCCATCTCATCTTTTTTCTTCAAAGGACTCTAACTTAGTTTGGATGTCTCACACAACTTTAGGCAAGACTTGTGTGCACAAAGAAGTGTCTCAGTTGAATACAAAGGCAAGGTGGAATTTTAGGCTATTAATGCCTCTATTGCTAGTTTTAGGTTTACAATAATTGGAAATTAATTCCCCTTTTTAATGCCCTGGGGTGGCATGTTTCCAACATTGATCCTTTCTTATTGGCATCAACATTATGGTGATTTCAACTTGTAAGTAGGCTGCAAAAGAAATTAATGGAATATCTTTTAGCATTTGTACTTTCTAGATAAAAAGAGAGAGATGAAGAAAAATGGATAATGGAAAAAGAAAAAAAGGGATGGCTTGATTAGTGATAATTGTGTATCAGATTCAACCAATCAAGTAATAGGGTAAATCAAATGCATAAATTCTCTTCATTTTCCCCTTTTCATTTTTTGGTCCATAAAAGGAGGGAAAAAATATTTAAAATGGAATAGCAAATGAAAAGAGAGAAAAAAAATAAAAAAATTCAAAGAAAGACATACCTCTTGAAATTTGTTGCTATAAATGGACTACAGGGTGCTTCAAATGCACTGTGGGTAGCTCCAAATCTGCAAATGCACTCTCTGATTACCTAAGTTGCCGGTTCCGGTATGGGACTAGGCATGGGTACCGGATACGGGTACGCCGGTACGGCAATTTTTTTTCTTCCTTGGGTACAGTACGTTTGGGTATGGCTGTATATATATATATTAAATGCAAAAAAATTAAAAATATACAGAATTGTAAATACATTTGATAGTATGATATAGTATCTTCATCAATCATTAGTCATCAATTCATCATTGAATCATTGATCAATGGTAGTGATAAAGATAAATGCCAATTGATAGTTCAAAATTTCAATATTATGTCATATATCATATATGTCTAAAGTCATGATTCAAATGAAGACCATTACAATTACAAACTTACAATGATAATAGGCATCTGATGGTAAACCATCTAGTTATTACAATATTGGATTAATGTCAATGTTTATACTGAAATGAATGTTTTATAAATCCACTAAATTGACAAGCAACATTTAGGAAGCTGATAATGAAATAATACCTTTGAAATTAATTTGAAACCCAAGCTAAAACAGATCACAAACTGCTGCAACAAAAAAGGATGATCCTGATTGATATATGGCTCAAACTCAGTATAGGTATGGCCTGAACAAACTGAAAAATAAGTTGTATAGAGGTGTTTAGATGCATCAAATCAGTCAATGATAGGTTGCAACCCTCCTAGAAACTCGGATGCTTCTTCTAGAAATTGTTACAGAATATTGCACCATAGGAAATTAACAATTTTTGCACAAGCATATTAATTTCAGTGATTCAAATTAACATTTTCTGCCTGGGAGTGTTTGGGAGCACTGTGGGAGTGCCCTGGGAGTGCCTGGGAGCGCCCTGGGAGCGCCCAAGAAGGACCCACAGAGAACCCGGGGCTGCTTGGGTGCTCCCAGGCCGCTCCCCAGGCCGCTCCCGTACCCAAACGCTCTAGGAGTGGGCACGGGGTCCTTTTTTGAAGAACCCGGTAACATAGCTGATTACTTTATGCTGCTGTTTTCTATTGGCTATGTTCTGCTTCTTGCTTTCTATGATATCTTTTTGTTTTTGTTTTTGCTTGTATGTGAAGCCATTTTCCTTATATTGGTTGTGTTTTTGTTTTTTAAAATTAGGGTTTAGAATGTGATTTTTTTTGGTTTCTTTTTGGGGTATGCATAGCTGAGTCTACACAGTGGGACTTACGAGTCCAGGCGAGACTGACAAGTCTTGCAGACTTAGCGATTCTGTCAGAAACTTGCCAAGTTTTGTCAATGAGTCTGCAGGCCTTATTTTGGCCTGCTCGATTTGGGACTTGCCAAGTATGCTGGCTAAGCAATGGGCCTTGTGTCTATGCTTTCCTGATCCAGATAAACCTTTAAAAGCCATTCCGGTTCTTCTCCAGACCTACCAAAAGCCTTGATCTCCATAACCTTCAAATAAAAATAATTTAAATGATGCCATCCTAGGAGAATCGTGCGCGGTGGTCTTCAGTCCAAAAGACCTGAAATCTCAATCCTCTCAGATCTTGAAAGTTTGAAACCATCATCACATACTCATGGAATTTATCTGTACAGCTTGGAATCACAAATATGAGAGGGTTGCATCAATGCTGACATATTCTTTAAAACCAGAAGAACTGAAGTCTTGATTCTATCAAGAATTCTTGAAGTCCCCATTGCATATATAGAAGTGATCAGTATAGCTGGGAATCATAAATATCAGAGGATTGATTCATGTCCAAATCCTGATTTTTGTTCTGTTCAAAGAACTTGTGGCTTCCATCAATGCAATTTCTTATTGTTTGTCTGGTTTTTAATATTTAATGAACTTAGGTGCGAACTAATGTGAGATGCCCATATGATAGTTTCCATAAAAATAATGTGATTTTATTTATTAAAATATCACATTCCTACATTAAGAAAAATGAAAATGAACTTTCTTCATGCACTGATGAGAGAGCATTTTAAAATTTATAATTGTACTGCCATTTCTTATACTCAGCAACTTCCAACAATTGTTGTCACAGATTGTTCAGATTAAGAAGATAGATAGATAGATAGTTGTTCATCTGCTTTGAGAGGCATTATTTGCAGATTATTCAGATTAAGAAGACCTAGTTCTATATCTTTCTGTTGAATGATAAATAATCCTATTTCTGTTTTTTAATTTCTCTGTTGTTATTTGCTTTTTCTTATAGTACATTTGAATTACAGCAATATACTGTTGCCCTCTGGATATCTCAAATTGTTGATCAGTTGTTCATCATATATTAACCATGTATTCTGGAGTTGAGTCATAATTGTGAGACTCTCCAAGTTGGTTGTAAAACTCCACAATTGAAATGGTGAGTGATAAAAAATGAGCTGAAATGGATGAACTCTGAGTTGTGTCAATATTTTCAGACTTATAGCATGACCCTTGGCCATGTAAAAACAGCAAATAAATCCCTCATTTGGAGGTTAAAGGCTTTGGTTGGAGTATCTGTCTTTTGGCAAGTTTTTTCTGAGTCTGGTTGGTTTGGTTTGTAAGCCTTTCCAAGTCCGGGTCTCGTAGCTATACCTTGAATTACCGAATTCATTTTTTAAGTCTTTGAGATGATCTAAAAATGTAAGAAGGCATAATCAGTTCTGCCCTTTGATTCAATTACTTGTTTCTAGAATTGTTTGCTTATTAATTTCAAACATTGAAGTTCTTTTTATTGTTTTTCAATTTTCTGCAGTGGGAAATATCCCATATGACGCAACAGAGGAGCAACTAATTGAAATATGCAAAGAAGTTGGACCTGTTGTATCATTCCGGTATGTTGAATTACAATTGAAGGAACAATTTTCTTGTTTGCTTTAGTGTCAACTTCTACCTAAACAATGTTATTTATTCTGGTTAATAAAGTGGTCATTAGTTTATTGAAAACATCTGTGACAAACTTTATGCAATGTGTTACTTGTGCTGCTTTGTACTTTTGCATCCACAGCTTTCATTCTGGATAATATGTGGGGTGAAGATGCCTACTTTAATTTCTATAAGAATAGTGCTATAGAGAGGATCATTCTTTTATTTGGCCACATAATTTATTACTCATACTTTGCTGTATAGATTAATTTCTCCTTGCCAATTCATTCCAATATTCACCCATTGGATATCATAGGTCTTAATGGCCTTGTGAGGAGTTTAATTGTATGGGATAGTTGTGGCATGTAGATGATAGAAATGCCAGCTGGTTGGATATATTACTTTCATTACCAATTTTTGTATTATCTCCAATGGTAGGAGAGATTAAGTGTTAATGGTGGCACTTCTACAGGTTTGCCTACCCTTATTCCTATTTGGATGTTCTCTATTTTGTCTTCCTTGATTGTGGAGAAGACAGTCGAGAGATTGTTATGT
>VDFB02020563.1:0-65219 GCA_007258455.2 Sequoia sempervirens | reverse complement strand
TGTATCTTAGCAAAGCAACTCCTTCAAGCAAGATACTAATGACATATTATGACAGAAGCATCTACATCAACAACACTAGGTGAGTCAAGATGAATCTTTCAGAAAAACCAAAAAAACCAAAAACTATGAAAATCCAAAAAAAATTAGAAAAAGGATTAATAATAGTAAAGAAAAAAATCATCCTTTAGTGAAAAACGTATGGGCGGCGCTTTGGGCAAGACCATGACGAAAATCTGGCAAACAAGCATCATGTGTAGAATAAAGCATCTACGTGCACCACTTCAGGTGAAAGCATCTTATCCCATCCATAATAAAACCAGCATTCCATCCGTCTCAACCATAATAAATTCATTCATCCATGAACCATTTATCTAATCCATTTTCATTTATCTACATCCATAGTCCAAGTTATCTCGATCTTGCTAAAATTTTGAGGCACACTTTACGCTTGCTTATGGTAAACATCTTGACATGGCTCATTTTCATTGATCCTATCCTATCCAACATTATCTGAGCCATGAAGCATTATCCAATGAGCATTCTTTATCTAAACACCTTATCTTATCACAAGATAATCCTTGGCATCCTTTGTGTACTTACCATATTGATCCATCCATTCACCTATCTGAGCATCCACACATCGCATTCCATACATTGCTAGACACTGGGGGTAGATATTTACATCTTGCTTTGAGAATAAATCTTGGTCTATATCCTCCAACTTATGTGGCAATCTGAACATTGGCAAATGTGAAACCAAATTGGTCAAAGCATTTGTTATCCAAAATCCAAATCACTAGCCCATGTCATATTTTGACAAGAAGATGTTCCTTATCAGTCTTCATCTTTTATCGAACATCGATCCAAACAATCGATATTAGTCACATCTAATTTGCACGTCAAGCTTCATCAATCATGATCAATCAAATCCAATCAAAAAATTATCACCTAGGGACATCCTTGTGTTGCTTAAACACTATCTTTGCATCGTTGTGCATCCTCAAAAATGTTATCATCATCAATCTGATTGACATCTCAATCCTTGTGTTGCTTAAACACTATCCATGCATTGTTGTGCATCCTCAACAATGTTATCATCATCAATCCTAATCAATCAAATCCTTACATTGTTGTGTATCCTCAACAATGTTATCATCATCATCAATCCATCAATTCTATTAGTCAACCTTAGCTTGGTCTTCAACAAAATCCAAAGATAGAGCACTGATATCATCACACATATCCTTATCCAAATCGTTAAAATCATGCAAAAATACAAAAACATCCAAATCATATCAAAATCCAAAAACATGTCAAAAAGTCAGTCCTCCCCCGAGACACTTAGGTCAATCCTTTAGGAGTCTGTTAAAATAAATTGACATCTCATCATGTATATCTCATTTGTAAATCAGTCAAGTCATCAGTCAAACTACGTGGTCTTTGTGTGTATAACATAGGCAAGTCTATTCATGATCAAACCCCAGGCCCTAGGATAGGTCTTTAGGTTAGTCTCGGTAAAAATAATGAAACCCCAAAAACATTAGAAAATCAAAATCAAACATTTGAAAATCTTGAAAAATTTCAAAATAGCCCAAAACATTGTAAAACCCCAAAAACATTGGAAAATCAAAAATCAAAACATTTGAAAATCTTGAAAAATATCAAAAATAGCCTCAAAATGTTGCAAAACATAAAAAAATCCAAATATTTAAAAAAATCCATCCATCTCATCTCGCCTGCACCCACAATAACACCATCCATAATAAACTGATCGTCATCCTCAACCTTTGGTGAAATAGTTAGAAATAAGTCTAGCAAGTTAAAAGTGAAAACTCGAAAACTTTAAGTCTCAAGTCTAAGTCAGTATGTAAACAATTTGGTCAATTCTTTATGTCGATAGTCCATCATCCAAATAGTCCCATATCAATCATCTGATAACATCATGTCCTAGGTTGTATCCTTCCCACAAGCGGCATTATTTATCAGAAATAACACTTTGGATAAATGAAATGACATGTCGCCTTCCACTAACACATCCTAGGATGTATCCTTCCTACAATGGGCATTATCTTTTGGCAATAGTTTCGGTTCTTATCCTTAAAAACACATTCCCTTTTGGTTAGTGGTATTGAAGAACATCAACTTGTTTTTGTGCTTTATCTTTGTCTTTTGACTTATCTTACTATGCTCATTCCAAGGACTTCTCGATGATATCTGAATAGAAGATTTAGAGAAATATGAATGGGGCAATGATCATTATTCTTTATCTACTATGCTTGTTGGACGTTCTTGTAATATAACCTTGGTGAATACTTTCTTTGTTAGATATGTATGGAGGGTGTTTTGGACAGCCTTGTTGACTATTGCATTGATTGGTTATACCTTTCCATGTTTTGTCCCATGTTTGAAACTTATAAAGTGCATCCTATCAAGGTTTTTGTATGTTGGGTGTGAGCAAGAATACTCCTATCTATTTTTTGAGTCAAAGTCCATCACACTAAGTACAAAGCCATCCTGGTCCTTTATACCTTGATGCATCGTACTTATGTGTGTTATCAAACATAAGGTAAGTGACCCTTTTAAAATCCCAATCCTTGATAAGGAAATCATCCATCTATCATCATCATTTCTCATCATCATCTCTCATAAAGTTGGCTTGTTGGATCCTCTTGTCATCATCTAATTTCTTCTTTTCCGCACTAACATCATGTAATGAGTAGTTCATCATCATCACTAGTGCATCCATCATGCATCCACAAAACCATCAGCAATCAACATATCATCTCACATACATAATCATCATCATAATATAGAATCATATATTTGCATAATCATAGCATATCATATCATCCATCTCATCCATCTCACATCATATCATCATTTAAGTTGTTTAGAATAATATAGATCAGTTATTCTAACATCTTAAAATCATCTCATTCGCATAATCATCATAACCATCCATACGTCCATCTTGAACCTCTTTATCATGAGATTGACCCTCAAATCAAATATTTTCGTTCAATCTCTCAAGGGGGAAATGTACTAGTGTACTTCTTTCTACTGGGGCATCTGAAAAAATCATAATTTTTTTTTGAATTTTGATCTGGATAAGATTATTCTTTGAACCAATGTAGCAAGTACATTGAATCAAAGATGGGGAAAATGTAGACATGTGAAATTAGCATTATGCACTTAATTAGTTCATATTCATCCGCTCATTAAATTTATCAAGTTCATTAGGAAAATTAGGCTCATTTAATTCAATCTCTAAGGATTATCCTCTTAAATTGAATAAATTAACTTTATTTAATTTAAGCCTATCATTCCCTCTTTGATTAAATAAATCAAGAATTTATTTAATTAAATCTTGAAATTCATATTTCTCCCTCTTGATTTAAATAAATCAAAATATTCAAGTCAAATGTGTCAAAGCATCTTAATCATCACTTAAGCTAATCTAATCCTAATTAACCTAATCTAACCACCCATCACATCCTCTAGCTTTCCCACTTGCACCAATAAATCATTTTAATTCATTTATAAATTAGCATTTTCTCTCAACAAGGCATCCTTTTGAGAATATTCCCTCAAGTTTGAATATGAAGACAAGTTGACTTGTCCATTCTAACATTGCAATAACTTCTCTCTTACATGTCCCCCTCTCAACATTTAATTCACAATTTCAAATCTGAATCTCCCCCTCTTTGGCACATTGGCCAAAACTTGCACATTCCCAAACCTATCATAATGTGATAAGTGGCTTCATCTCATTGGCCAAATCATTATCCCACATTGCTCTATTTTGAGCTCTCTTCCAACTTGAAAATATATAAATGAAAGGCCCCATTCTTCATTAACCCATCTACACTCTCATGCAAAGTTACTCTCTTAAACTGAGAACTAATTTTTCCAATCACCATTGCATTGCATCATTTGAATTTTAGCAAGGATTGGGAAAGGGTCATTCGCACAATTGGCACAATTGACACCAATCATTGGGAAAGTTACTCTCCCACTACCCTCCCCTATCACTTAACTTCACCCAAGCCAGTTACCTCCATGTCTCTTCGTCTTCTAGCACTTCCATCAATTATGTTTGACTTTATTTTTTATGTACTTGGGTCTTTTCCACCCCTTTTGTGACTGTAGAACATCTGCCTCTTGGCATAATAAGTAAAGAAGTAAATAAAAATGAAAAGTGGCTTCCGACTTCCTAGACTAAAAAATTTATAGAGATTTTGAATAGATGCAAATTAAAGAATTAAAATTGAAAATATTTATGTATGCCACAACCACCTAAGAAACCATCCCCATAAAAAGTTTACCCTTAGAGGCCTATTCATCCTCCAAATCCCCAAAGATTCATGACACGTGGAGGATGTTACATGATGGAGAGAATTGAAAATGTTAAAAATAACTACCTTTTTGAGATCCTCTTTAACCACGAAATCTATTTTATATTCCATTTCATAAAATTTTTAAAACAAGTGTTGGAAAATGGTTGCCGTAAAATGGCGGAAAGTGATCAACTCAGATTTATTTAACCCCCTTTAGGGCCTCTCAAAACTTATGAACCCTTGATAGATAAATTGAGCTTGATATAGGAAAAGTGAGCTTGATAAGATCATATAGGACACGCCTTCAGTGTAATGACTCTTTACTTTGACTAGAAATGGAACATGAGAGCCACTCATCAACAATGTTGAATTATGGACATTGCACATTTGAAGCACAATGATAATGCATGCAAATATTTTTTATTATGCCGAAGGTGTCCCCATGTTGAGCTTTTTGGACTCTTTTGATGTCGAACAGTGCAGATTGAATCACAGATAATGTACTACGATGTAACAAATCTTAGCCATTCATCATTTTTGGCCATTTTCCCAGTCATTTTTGCACTTGTGGTTTTTAGAGAATGTCACTTTCCTCGTTCATCTAATGGATGGAGTAGCGTTTAAGTGGATGAAACTTATGGTAACCAGTACTACATCCCTTATGTCTGTAGCTTCATAGTTAACTCCATTAATATGTTGAGGTCAGTTGCTTCTATAAATAAAAAGACAAATTCATATCAATAAAAATCGTACTAGTTGTAGCCCGTGCAATGTATTAATTTTACCTCAACTTTTGGGGTTTTGCATGCGAGTTAAAATATGTTGGTTCTATGTATTAACTATTTGCCAATTTCCATTGCTTTTTCAAGTAGCATTCTTTTGAATGAAATGGCAATGGCAGTTCTGATAGGAGGAGAGCAAGGAACATCAGAAGGTTGAAGGTAATTTCTACTTTTATGCTTCATGCGTTGTTTTAATTGAAACCATTTCATTATTACTCAATGGTTGTTAAATCTCAATTGCTTTTACCAGTGGCGTTAGGTTATTTCTTTTAACTAAGAAGGGGTGAACCTTCAAGAAATTAATTCTATCAGTTTCAAGCTCCTTCATAGCATGGTACCTATTGCAATGCAAACCCTTTCATTTTAAGGCAATAGGTATTAACCCTCTATTTGAATGTTGCTTTCCAAGGTATTTTCTTACAAGCCCACTATTTGTAATTTTATTTTTGAAGTAAAATGTTTATTGCAGTGATGTTAAATTATTTTGCCTCACCATTGTTTCTTCTTCTTTAATTTCAAGTGAATTTTTCTCCTTTAAACAAAAATCAAATTTGTGTATAATTTTTATTTTATTTTATTTTTAAAATTTTAATGGAACCCATAATAGAAAGGGCCACAATTGCAACATTTTTCATTGTTCTTAATGTTATGGTGATACTATAAAGGGCATAAACTCTGATAAAGCATGACTAGCACAACGTACATGAGTGACAAGGAAGGATTTTTATGAATCCTTGCTTAGGCTATGAAGCTTATCACTGTCTAAACAAATTCATCTAGTATTCCATTCATCATTCATGTTGTGGTGTATAATTATATATATTCTTAATACATATCATCACTGAAATGAGGATTGTGTTCTATGTGTGCATTTGATTTTAGAAGAAATTAAAGCACATTAATGCCTGACTAAATAATGTTTATTGTAGTTAGTGGGAATTCTATAATTTAGTCAATTTAAATTAAAATACCCCTATAAATTTAGGCCTCCCCAGGCTTCTCCCTGGCTTCTTCCTAGCTACTACATCAGTCAGTATGCCTACAGTTTGATTGATAAGATTTCAACCCTTAAAACTAAGTAGGGTTACTACTTTTTATGCGATACTTTTCTAGTTGGGATATTGTTGGATTTTCAATACTTTTACTTTTGTTCGTACAAATTGTATCCCTATAGTTTGATTGATAAGGAGGAGGTATTTATTAGGATTCAACCATTTAGTTATTTTTTGAGTCAAACTCATTGACCCATGTTTTATGAGTAGTGAGTAGTGGTTCATACGAATTCATCTCTCAGCATTCATTGCACTCACTGTACATAAATTTGATGCAAATGCAGAGATGCTAGCTCTCTTTGTTTGTGGGAAAATGATCTCTCAAACATAGCACTCCTGATTTTTTGAAGTAATAGACATGAATTTCATAAAAGAAAATACTATCTTTGTTTGTGAGAAAATGATTTCTCAAATGTAGCACCCCTAATTTTTTGAATAGACACGTGGTTTTAGAAAAGAATATAATACTATCAAAAGTATAATGGTACCAAATTTGACCACTCATCCCTGACCAAGTAACCAAACCAAGTTGTTGTCACTTATTCAACACAATCTTGCAAAATTTAGTCATTTTAGTCATGCCAATCCCTTGCCTTCACATTTGGTCTTTAAAGTATGAGATCTAATATAATGACACAAAACTGTGAAGAAACATGTACTACACAATGTATAAGTTTTTCAAAGAAGAATGTATTAAGTTTAATATATGAATATGATCCAATCTTTACTATTTACTCTATGTGAAAATAGCTTTGGTAACCATTGTATTTACAGCTTCAGCAATAACTCTTATAAATTCAATACTAAATAATTCTAAATGGAAAATTGTCACAAAAATAACCTCTAGAGAAAGGAAAAAAATAAAACCACCAAATGAACGTAAAATTCATTTTACAGTTGAAAATATCTCCATGTCAAGAAAAAAAATAAGGATCTAACACTAGGTATTACAATAATATTATATATGAAAACAACCACAGAACCACTGCCTTCATTTATCGAATAACTACAAATCTATTTTAGAATGAAATAAAACACAACAAAAAGTGATCCGGGCTTGTACAAATTTCCAAAAAAAAATCATTGAAATCATGGCAATTGACTTACCTCAATATTTTACACAAATTGTGTCATGCTCTAAAGTCTCAACGATGTCGATGAGAAAAATGGGTAGAATTTGCAAGAAAAATATTAAAAACCCTACCAAAGTAGAATTTAAGAAAAATGAGTTGAACCAAAATTAGTCTCCATATAGTTGTTGCTTCAATCTATTCACAATAAATGAAAAGTAGATGTAAAAATATATGGATTTAAAGCTACTAGATTCTTGAGCTCGAGACAAGATTTTTGACTTCAACGTTACTTTTGACAAATCTACTACATTTAGATACACAATTTAAATATACTATATTTTTGATCCATAAGACACCTTTATGACATTTTACTATCACTCTACAATATATATATATATATATATATTCTAAAATCTAGAGTATTTTGCAATTGAAACCCTTCCTCTCCATATACTTTTGAAATCCCATTCCATTTTAGATCTCTACAACTTTGTTCCACAAATTTTATGCTTGAATTTTAAGAGTGTCGATTTCTTGCAAGTTACTTTAACGGTTTACAATACTCATGTCTTTATGGCCCAGATTCTTGAGTTTCCCCCTCTCCACTTCTCGAGACTTTGTTAATTGTTTGACCTTTTTTGTTACCCAAATGCAACTTGCCTCCATTGTTTTTCATTCTCTTAGTCCCATGTCTTTCATTTTGGGCTATTATCTTAATTTTTTGTACTAACTTTTCTCCTCAGAAGAAAAGGAAAAAGAAAAAGAAAATTATTTTCGGATACCATAGTTTGAATGCTCCAATAGACATGTATCCAAAATGTGGAAGCATAGGCAATGAACTATTTGATAGAATACCTCAAAGATATGTAGTCTCCTAGAATTCCATGATTGTAGGGTATGCACAAAATAAACTTTTAGAAGGATTCATGCATCAACTAGCATGTGCAAAGCTAAGTTCCACAACTTTTTCCACCATCTTGCCTAGTTGTGCTTTGGAATAGGGTATGGACATCTATCAAAGGATAAAAGGAAGGAGGATTGTTGTTAGATTTTATAGTTGAGACTGCCCTGATTAAAATGTATGCAAAATGTGGAGGCATAGAGAAGGCATATGGATAGTTTGTTAGAATGCCTCAAAGCATAAAAGATAAATATTTTTTATGTTAGTTTTTTTAGTTCCTATTGTTTCTAAAAGCTTGGTATAATAGTTCATTTACTCTGTAGAGATGGTTTTCTAGGCATAGAGCTAGAAATGGACTCAATGGTTGTGGATGTGAGTATAGGTATTGTGCATTGGACACTTCTTTGTAGTTTCATTACAGGTTTTGCACCTTTACACTCTCTCTGGTACTAATTAGCTTTAAAACATAACAATTGGTCCATCCTTGAGGTACCTGATATGGTCATCAAGAAAAATAGCTCTTTTATTTCTTAATGGGCATTTGATATTTTGCTTAGTAAATGAGCTTTATGAATTTTATATGTAGTAATATAACTAATATTTGTAATATCAATATGTAATTATCATAATCTTTATTTTTCTTTAATAAAAATATATGTGAACTTTTCATCAGTGTTCATACTTGAAACTCTTTCTAATCTTTTATTAGCAGTTGATGGGAAGTATGCATATGGTTAATGCCTTGTTTCTCCTCATTCATGTTCGTCTCAATAGTATGGTATCTATCCACTGAATGGAGTTCTTTCTAATGATAGTGTTGGGCATCTTTTGTGTTATGGACTTCACTGCATGTGGTATGACATGGTAAGTTACTTGAGAAAATCATGACTCTTCTTTACAATTTTCTAAAATTGTTTCCTGATATTTAATGTTCACAAGGTCACTTGTTATAAATTTTAAGTAAGAGAGAAAAAGTGAAATGTGTAGTTTATATTTACTTTATCTATTCATAACAAGTTTTCATATAAGATGTCAAAGAGTTTATGGGAGCAAAACCAATTTAGAATTCAACTTAGTTTTCATTCAAAAATTAGATTAACTAAAAGTTAAATGTTATTCACCAATATTTTCATAATTATTAACTAAAGAACTCCATGCTTTTGAAGTTTTTATTTCTATACAACTTCAATAAGTCTTAATTTATTGGTCAAATTGAAAAACAGTAAATGTAATAATATTATACAAGT
This sequence comes from Sequoia sempervirens, assembly GCA_007258455.2. Taxonomy (NCBI): domain Eukaryota; kingdom Viridiplantae; phylum Streptophyta; class Pinopsida; order Cupressales; family Cupressaceae; genus Sequoia; species Sequoia sempervirens. The sequence goes on along the minus strand of VDFB02020563.1, from coordinate 55,827 downwards.
AAACTCCATGGTTTTCTTAATTTTTTGGCATAAAGTTTGGTCAAGCATTATGTAGTTGTTAATGTTTCTAACCCAAATATTTTCCATCAGTGCAAGAATTTATTATTAGCACAATCAACAACCTTTTTTCCTCTTTTGTTGCTACCAAGACCTTGATTTCTACCTTAGTTTTGAAAAATGGGCACTCTACAGTACAATAATTGCCAGTAATTTATTCTTCAATAATGCAGGTTGTAGTTCTTAGCATTGTGAAAGATTATGTTGATTGTTAAGAGTGTTTATGTGGTATTGTAAAGGGAAATTACTTGATGTTTTGGCCTTCACATAGTAATAAAATACATGGCTGTTGTATCATTATTGACTTAGCACAAAGCTTTGGGATTGATAAAGTTTGTTATGAATTGTTGTAATATATTTTGAGGAATTATATCTTTTGTTGAACAAAACTTTTAGTAATGAGGTCTATCATCCCTCTATCTTAATAAATTAATACCATACTCTCAAATTATGAGATTGTTTCCTGCTATTTTTGAATTAGTCTTTGACTATGGCATCTCATGCTTATGAGATCCTCTTTGAACAAAACTTTTAGTAATGAGGTCTATCAGCCCTCTATCTTAATAAGTTAATACCATACTCTCAAATTATGAGATTGTTTTAGGCTTTGACTGTGACATCTCTTGTTCCTTTTAGAAGAGAACTATATATACATATAGGTTGTTTGCTCATTGAGATTTTCTGACCTTTGATATAACTTTATAGCATATCATAATTGTGTTGACTTGGTTTTGAGAATTTGATTTGTGGAAGTTGTCATAATGAGCTCTTTCAGACTAAGGATTCATTGAACAAGGATTCATATTCATATGAATGTTGATTTTTTTTTTCCATAAGAGAAAATACATAGCTTCCACCTTAATCTCTTAATAAATTTTCTCCCATTTTACTCAAATATAAACTCCATAACCAATTTTTGTAGCAAATTTTTTCTTTTAATTTAAATTTATCATACTCTCTTCTTTGATGTCGTGAGTAACTGTTTATGTTTTACTAATCTATCATTTAAAATCTCCCATTACAAATACTTTACTCAAATATAAATTGCATAACCAACACTTGTAGCAAATGTTTTCTTTTAATTTAAATTTTTCATACTCTTTTCTTTGATGCATTGTGACTAAGAGATTATGTTTCTGCTTAACTCATGTATCATTTTAAATTTCCCATTACAAGTACTTCAATTTAAAATAACCCAACTCTATGGGACCTTGTGCTTTTAATATTGGCTCACATTTAATATTAAGGAGATCAAATGAACTTTTTATAAGTAAAGCTTTCAGATTCATTATAACCAAAATTGACACAAAATTAACCCCAAAAATGTCTTTGGAGTACCAAGGTGCAATTACTAGTTTTATATAATGCACGGATTTTTTTAAACCGTAATGCTTATCTCTAACACTCCATTAATAGATGTTTGGAGCAGAGACAGATGACCGTGTAAAGATAAAAATCTTTTGGACGTCACAGAGATTAGTTAAAAAATCCAAGACACGGAGGAGAATCATCTTCAATGACTTGAACGAAAGAGTTTTTCTTGCTATAAATGAATTAAAATAATTGTTTGTTATGATTCAAAAAATTTGTTCACAGTTTCCGCCATACGCGGCAATTAAGCTGGTCAATATGCAAATAATCTGAATCCCAAATTAGGTAGTCCAGATAAAAATTGGAGAACTTCAGAATATCACAGTAAAAAATGAAGAATGGCTTCTGAGCACAATAGAGTAAACTGCTCAAGTTTTTATGTTGCACTGAAACCATATTTATACCACTGAATTGCTAACTTATGAGAAGAAAATGGAAGAAACCGGATCTTTACAACGAGAATAGTGTAAAATTTTATGAATGAAAGAATGTATCAAACAAATGAGGGCTGTGTCTAAAATGAAGAAAAAAAATTTATGAACGAAAGAATGTATCAATGAAATGAGGGCTGTGTCTAAAATGAAGAAAAGCGAAACTGAGTAGCCGGTGAAAGGGGGAACAGGGAACCAGGCGAGGGAGAAGGCAGCTATCCGAATTGAAATTGCTCAGCGGGCGAGAGCGGCACGAAGGATCCCAGCGAGAATGGAACCTGCAACCCCGCCAACAACTGCGAAAGCTCAAACTGCGAACCAGGTGAAGGCAATGGTGAAACATAGGGAAATTGCTGCTGGCTGTTCTCGGCAGGCGAGTACGGCAGAAATAGAGGCGAGAGCGGCGAACTTGTCTGCTTCTGCCCTGTGCCGCTGGTTACCGCAGCCTGAGGGAACTGGAGAGGGACGCCGAAGCTGGACGGGTCGGTCTCATGGGGAACCGTGGCCTTGGGCCCTGGGTTGGCCCAGACTGCTCTGGACGGCGCTAACGACTGAAAGGGGGAATAAATCGGCAACGAGAGACCAGACGAAGAAGAATTTTGGAGCGAAGGCAACGGCATGGCTGATGAAACGGCGGCGGCGGCGGCGGCAAAGTCAGGAGCGCATGAGGCAGCGCTAATGGTTGCCGAAGCGGCGACATGCTGCTGTTTAGGCTGAAAAGATGAGGAGACGGAGTTCATGGCTGCCAGACTGGGATTGGAGACGAGCCTGTTGAAGGAAGAAACGTACTGGAGCGGAGGCGGCCTTGCTCTCTGCAGCCGGGACGGGGCAGGATTTCGGGGCGGAGGCAGGGGCGGAGGAGGCGGTTGTGGCGCAACCGGGCAGCCAGTGAGCTGCTGGACGATTCTGCGGAAATCATACTTGTCAACTTTGTAAATAGGACAAAGGCGCCTGCTGCGTTTCACCACCTTCCCAACATGAAGCCTGTTTACCCCCAGATAACTGTTTCTGCCATTGCCTTCGCTGTTGCTGCTCCTTGCTTCAGACGACTCCGAGCCTTCCGTGCCTTTGGTGTTGCTGCTCCTTGCTTCGGACGACTCCGAGCCTTCCATGCCTGAGAAACAAAAATATTGAGGTCTTCCTTGGATTAACAGAAGCTCTACAGACTTCTGCAATTACGGTTGCTCTACCGCTCTACCTCTTCGTCTCCCAACACCGCCCTTGCTAAGTTGAGCTGCAAAGTTATATTATTAGTAAAAAATCATGGCAGAATCATACTGGAAGCTGACGTGGCAGAGACACATTTAAAATTTGGCGGGCTTTTAACTTTAGAAAATAAGGGGAAGTCCTTGCCAAGTGGCAAGGAGGGCCAAAGGTCATTTAGGGCTTTCTTTGCTACAAAGGGACAAAACGAGCTTACGACTTAAAACGTATTGTCTATCCAGCCATCAAACTGCACATTTGACCGTATTTATTAACTAATTGAGAATCGAAATACAATGGATTTTTTTATTTCAATTAATTAATAAATATGATGCAGTCTATGGTTGGGTAGCCATCGCCCGACTTAAAAAGGCTATACAAAACCTATACCAAGTTAAATTTGAAGATTGTATGTCCGTAATGGCCCTTTTTACATTGCCAAATAAGTCTATATTCTTGAGACATTTTAAAACGGACAAAAGAGCTAGAAGATTCTAGTTGTATTGGTGAAGTTACATATACCTATAATATTCCATTAGTTTTGTATTTATTTTGAAGGATTAGTTTTGGCATATATATTGATATTGAGATACATTGACAAATGGTACAATCTTATTTAAAAATAAAATTTAGATGTTTTAAAGTATTTTGTTATCTAGCCATCAGATTGCACAATTGACCATATTTATTAACTAATTGAAAATTAGAATACAATGGATTTTTTAATTTCAATTAATTAATAAATATGATCAAATGTGCAGTTTGATGGCTGGGTAGACGTCGCCCGACTTAAAAAGGCTATACGAAACCTATACCAAGTTAAATTTGAAGATTGCACGTCCATAATGGCCCTTTTTACATTGCCAAATAAGTCTATATTCTTGAGACATTTTAAAGCAGACAAAAAAGCTAGAAGATTCTAATTGTATTGGTGAAGTTACATATACTTATAATATTCCACTAGTTTTGTATCTATTTTGAAGGATTAGTTTTGGCATATATATTGATATTGAGATACATTGACAAATGGTACAATCTTATTTAAAAATAAAATTTAGATCTTTTAAAGTATTTCGTTAATAATGTGGTATAATCTTATATAATGTTAGGTCCCTTGCTTTATATTATTCACTTATCATTTATTTATTTTTATTTTTATTTTATTTTTAAGAGGGGTAAACATTTTTGATCCAAAGCTATGAATTGGTGAGGTCACAAACAAGAGACCTTATCCCCAATATAAATTCTCAACAATTCCATCCCAATGGGGTCTAAACCTTGATGGTAAGAATAACAACACAACACCTCAACCATCATACCATGCCAATATCGACTATTCACTTATCATTTTTACATAATCATGTGAATCAATTATTTGTCCACATTTCCATGTTTACACATCTTTATACATTTGTCTTATCCACTTGATTATCAGTCCTATGTTTGCACTTAATTTTGATGCAATTTTTTTCCACTACAATCTAGCCCCTTTATCTTTGTCCTAGGAATAGTACACAATTGCAAGGTCATCTTCAAACTTGTACTCAACAAATTAATTGAAACAAATTATTCTTTAATTTATGTATAAATTAAGGAAACTCATTGACCACATTCCTATGCATATTAATAACCTTCATTGTTATAAATGCTTTTATGATTTTTTTTCTTACTATTGATTGAGTAACATTTTTATTGACCATTTAGAATGGATATTATACCTTTCATCTAATTCCTTAGATCATTATGGGATAGGCTTGGTAGGGCGTGATGTGCTCAAACGAGATTTATGTTCTCATCAATCTCATGAAGTCTTCAAGATAGGATAACCAACCCATTTGTTATTATGACATTTATACTAATGTATGGTTGGACTTAGGACTATCACACCCTTATAGTACTATTATTTATGATTTTGGATGGTAAGAATTATCCCTTTTATCTCCTTGAAGCTAATAATAGTCATCATGGGTTAAGGAAACACAAGGATTTGTATATTTATAATGATTAATTAAATAAATGATCTACTATAGAGTAGAAAAAGGGATCTTAGATCTAACTAATAGATAAATAATCTTCAAATCCTTTTTCTTTGAATCCACATTCAAACAAAAACCAAGTAGGGTTTGAGGTTTTGACTAGTTGCCACAAGGGAGAGACAATCTCCTAGGGTTTAGTTCTCTTGAGTTACAAAGAGGAGAATTTTTATGTGTTTTAAAAATCCTATTTGACATAAAACCTAGATCTAAAAGTATAATTTATCACACACATAAAAATGGAAACTATCAAAATAATTACAAATATGCAAAGGAGATACAGAGAGGAACCTACTATTGAAAACTAGGCCTAATTTTGAGGGTCAAGGGCAATGGTACCCTTGATCGGAGATGCTATTTTTTAGGGATATGTAAACTTTAGATTGTAGGTTACAATTTTCTCTATGTTTCCTATGATTTTCTACTGATGAAAATTTTATTCTAACGTACACACATGAAAAGAGGGGGAAAGGTTGTGCTATATAGGGGCTTGTCCAAGTCAAACCTCTTTTAGTATTTATACCTCCACGTACAAAAAATAATGATGATCAAGAGGGTATGCCCTAAGTTGGGTAGAGGCCAAAAAAATAATTGACTAAAATGATAAATGATAATGTTACCTTGGTATGAAATCTCTATTGAAGTGATTCCAACATTGTGTGTTTCCACCAAAGGTTTTTTATGGATTCTCAAATGGATTGAAGACCTGCAATACATTAGTCCACAAAACACAATAGATTATTGCAACTAGCATATAGAGGATAACTCAATACATCTTCAAAATAAATGCATCATAATAGTTCCTTATTTATAATTTCCTTCTAATGTTCAAAATGAGAATACAACTTGTTTATACATGTATTCCAATTGATATTTTGATCATAGGCCAACCTAGGATCTTTTAAATCCTCCAAGGATGGACACCAATACATCTAATTTGAATTAGGTCCCCTCTAAGGTCAAGGGCACTACCACCCTTGATTAAGTGATTTTTCCCCAAATTTGTTGGGATGTCATGAAATTTAATTTATTTTATGATCTGACCCTAAAATGAATAAATTGTTATTATAATTAATGTTGTAAGAAAATTAGGGTGTCCATGTAGTATTGAATTGTCAGGGTGGTAATTTTTGATGCTACATTTAGCCCTCAATTTAGTAAGAGTATGCTATTATGTTCATACTCACACTAAAGGAATAATTTCTTCTACCAAACTATTGAAGAGACAAGATGAAACCAAGTTGGAGGGGTGCACAAGCCTCCAACTTAAGACCTCATCAATCCATGATGTTAAGACAAACATGAAGTTGATTTATTGCATGCAAGATAATAAAAGATTCATTCATATTGATGGAGGAGCATCTAGGGTGTAAAGAGCATTTGTATTGATGTAGGAGCATCCAAGGTGTAAGAGGAATATTGCATGACCCTAAAAAAAAAAGTTGTTTCTTTTCAATCAGGGCTAATTTTGGTAGGGGTACTATTTTAGTAAGTTTGCATTTAAATGCATAGTTGGAAACAAAATCTTACACAAACCCCCAAAATGGTAAATTGAAGCCAATGGAAAAGAAATCACTTCAATACCATTTGTCATTTGAGAGATATTAAAATTTTAATTTCCAAAGATCCTAGTAAAATATTCATAGTCAATTTTGAGGCAATTAGAGGCTTCAAATGGACTTTAAAATTGGTTGAAAATGAAAGTGTATGGCCTTTGGGCCCTACTTTTTGATGAAATAATTCTCCATAGCTTTCCGAAAAAGGTGTTATAATAGAAAATCCGATGGTCAGATCAATAGTTATGACCACATGAAGTTATAATACCAAAATTAATAAAATTTCAAAATATCTTCTTGAGGAAGTTACACTTTCCATAAGCTTCTAGGGTGATTACACTTTCCAAAATATTCTAGGGTGGTTACATCTTCCAAATAAAGGATGTAAAGGGGGACTACAGAAGGAGGCGAGAGCAACATATAGATGGTGGTTCTGATTTGCATACTTGCAGATTTATGTAATCAGAAAGCCCATGTGATGGTAAATATAATGTTGTAATTTCATCTTCATATCAATGATAATAGAAAATTTCCTTTCCTTCTTGCATTTTGTTTTTTCCATTATCTATTTTTTTCATTAGTTTTAGGTTGTAAGGGGAGTACCCTTCATTACATACATAAAGAGATCAATGGAATACACATAAAAGTATACATAAAATATTCATAAAAAAAAAAAAAATCATATAAGGAATACATGAAGCATACACATGGGATACACAAGGAAAACACACAAAATAAATGAAGTAATCATAGGAAATACATAAGGTATAAATAAAGAAAACATAACACAAAAGATAATTAGAACACTAAATAAGACATAAACACAAGGTTAGTATAGTAAAAAAGGATTTGATTCAGTAAGGTAAAGAGACCCCAGTCTAAAATTTGTCTCAAATACCAAATTTCATCCATCAAATATAATTATACAAAAGAAGGTTCTCTTGACATAAAGATCAACAAGATGCATTATGTTAGATCACTCATAAGCTACATAGATCTATTGGTCAGCAAGTTATATTATGCTAGTTTTCCATGCAATATGATGGGTTTCACAATGCTAGCAAGCTTTGTTATACTAGTTTACTCATAAAACACATGGCTCCATTGGAAGATAAGTTATGTTATTTTAGCTAGCCATGTAGACATTCCTCAAGTTCATAAACTAGCAAGATTTGTTATGCTAGATCCATGGAATATTTTTACAATCACGTCTTAGGGAGCACATAAAATTTTAATGTCACAAGGGATGAATCACCTCACAGGCTATACAAAAGCTTAACATCATGGGAGTCAAATTTAAAACCATGCATTAGGGGGTATTATAAATAACACCACCAAAAAGAGGGTATGCCAACAAGTCAAAGCTCACAAGATACCAATGAAAATGGATAGGGTTATATACCCCCCCTTTAAAATATTGGCATACTTGTCATGCTAATATTTTAAGGAAAAGAAAGGGGGAAGAAGGTATCCTTGAAAAAATATACACCTCCCAAAACTAGTTATCGTTTCCCCCCAAGTATAAAGGAAAGGAAAAACATGTTAGAGACTATCATGTTGCTACAATAGAGTGAATATGGTTGTGTGTAAGATTGTACCACCATGAATGGAAATGATCAAACACATGGAGCTACAAATGCCACACAGTGTGGAGAAACACCATAGAAGCTAGACTTTAGTGTTTAGAATGAATAGGTGCATCAATCTATGGAGGAGTGATAACACCACAATCAAGAAGCTATATTTTATTACTCAATACTCGACATCCATTGGTGGAATTACCATGCACTTGATAATATACAAAAAGGGGCAAATTTTATAAAAATTTTACAGTCTGGAGGAGGAAGAGCAATCAAGTGGACTTTGAGAAGCCTTGAAAAAATATGCTTTTTCTTGGATAGAGGATAAGGAGTAGGAGAAAATCCTTTCTCTTGTGAAGAAAAGTAAACTCACTTACCACGAGATATTATAAATATAATAAATGATGGAGGATGAGATGTAGACAAAGAAGAAGATTAGAAACTTAAACCTCTTTTAGCAAGGTATGATGTAGGATTCACATTATCCTTAACTCCTTGTTCTAATAAATACCATCATAAATTGTCACCCTTGACAATTTCACACTAAGTTTAGCTCCCTCATGAACTCATGGATCCAATTGTGCTTGTAATGTACCTATTTTATGATCATATTTTGAGAAATTAGAGTTGAATTGAGGATTTCTGATCAATTTTTATTTAATAGATTATCAAAGCCCCAATATAGGTTTTGACTAGGGTGTTAGCGCCCTTATCTATCCTTTTTTGGCCTCAATTCATATATTTTGGTGTTGGAATTTTAACATTTGGAAATTCAAAATCATTTGTTAGCTATCGATAATTTATTTGTGAGAAATTAAATAGTTGCATATAAATACAAGTCTTTTTCACCATTTTATTCCTATCAATTTTGGAAAGTGAATTAAGAACATAATTGTTCATCCTAAAAGTAGTCAATAGTAGGATTGGTAAAATTGTTATAATATTATTTTAGTCAAGTATCATGTTAGCAATGCATCATGTTTTCACATGAGTTTGTTCATGTTTCATGTCCATTCATTTTGTGAGTACTAACACTTGTAGGACTTCAAATCAAGCATCTAATTCTCCTTGAATGCGATGAGTACAATGACTTCAATCTATCAAGAAATATAGATTTGAGTGTAATATGTAACAATTATCAATTTATCACTTTTTTTATCCATTAGCCTCTACCTAACTAAGATTAAGCTCTATTTTACATCATCATAGCCATTGTGGAGGTAGAAATACCAAAAATGGGATTTGACTTAGGCAAGCCCTTATATGACATGACCCTTTCCCCTCTTTCATGTGTGCATGTTATAGATATAAAGAAAATTTGGGAAAGGTTTGAAGACCTAATTTCTTAGTCAAACATTCAAGTCCTACAAGTACAAAAATTAGGGAAAGTAGAATTTATCAATGACAGATGACACTCTAAGACTAGGTCTAGAAGAAAAGAGCCTACATATAGGGACCAACTAAGAGCTGAAATCTATTTATGTGTGTCTACACTTCCAGGTCTAGGGCACCAACACCCTTATCTAGCTAGATCAAGCTCAAATTTACATGCCAATTTCCTCTATGTTTTCCCTCTACTATTATGAACTTTTATTTTGAATTTTAGTTTTGTATTTTACAAAAATCATAATAATTTGTTACATTTTCATAGCTAACCTAGGTGCATCTTTACATTGTCAAATTAAATTCAATTATCAGTTAAATAATCAATCAATCAACCCTCCAAATAAAGAACTAAAACCCTAATCCCCATTCTATCTCTTCAATTGAGCTTAGTAGCCAAGTGGGTATTTGAGGTCAATTTGAGTTCTTTCCATTGTGGTGTAGGAAGAGATGTGATATAGACCCTATATATCCTCTTTTCCCACATCACATTTTAGTGAAATTGATTTTTTTTGCATGTTAACAACCTTCTAAAACATGAAGCCTTTCATTTTTAAATATGGGTGCAATCTTAGGTGGTTTGAATTTATAATTTATGCATATTTTGATAAAAAATTCATTGAAAAAAGTAAAAAATTATATTATATGCTCGATTCAAAAAGATAAAAGTGTTAATTTTTAATATTTCAAGATATATCTAGTTAACTATTTTAATGTAAAGTCTTAATTAGGTTATTATAAGGTCTATAAACAAGTGGAGTGTTTGAATTTTCCTTTTATGCATGCATACTTTGTTGAAAATTTGAAGATTTACATTATGTTTGTCATTTCAAGATATATGAAAGTTTCAATAATTTCTAAATTTATCAAACTAGGTTCAATTGATTATTAAATTTAACAATATGAAAATTTCTATTGGGATATTACATTAATTCAAAAATTTAACATTGCATGCATAATTGTGTATTACATAAAGAAAATTTGGGATTTTATGCATTTCTAGAAATTTGCATGTTGCCAAACCTAAATCTCTACAACTTAGGATCCTCAGACACTATAGAATATTTCTAGATTCTAAAATTAAAAAGAATCCTCATATGTGTTCTAAGAAACTGGAATGCCATTATCTTGTTAATTTTAGCCAAAATTTGGATCACATTTCTATCTCTGTGATTTTTGTACAATTTTGTGGTTTTTGTTTGGAAATTATTTTAATGTATGTAGTTGTGATTTATTTTTCCCTTCATTCTATGAGAAATAAGCATTTTGAATCTCATAAAAATATGAGCTCCATGACCTAGTTTCCCATAGCTAATACCCTTGTGAGACATATTTTCAAACTTATGGCTTCCTATGATGCAATCATAATTAGTGTTGAGAATTAGTCCTATAACTCTTTCACTCAAGATCATGATTTCATCCACTCAATCCATATTTTATTCCCTTCCTAATATTAAATTACCTATTTCTTCATCATTTCCTAACATTCATGTGGACTTGGAGGCTGCTATTACCTATATCCTTGAAGAAAAACTAAAACAATTAGATGAAGACCTACAAGGACTTCAACACTACCTAAGTACCAAGAATTTATAGAAACAATTCCTTGTATGGATAACCTTAGGAAGTTAATCAATGACTTGCAAGGGATATAAGTGTTGCATAGTGTAGCTCACATCTAGTATATGCTAACATTCCTACAATAAGTAGTTGCACTCAAGCCTTTACCAATGCTCAAAATGAATTAGAAAAACAAGTTTCCTCTCCCATAATAATTCTTTATATTACAACCATTACATCTCTAGTTGTGACATCAACAACACAACATAGTAATGGTTTAATCTCAAGATTAGGGATTTCTTGTGGAAATCCTTATAGTTTTTCTCTTCAGCTATAACACCTCCATGTTCATCAACCCTTTTTAATGTGAAAAATAATAACCTTCAAGTGAATCCATAATATTTCATCCTAATCAACACATTCCTAAAACGTTTTACCAAATGATCTAGTGATAAACAAAATTTTACAAAGCATGAAATTGTTACAACAATAAATTTAAAATTTAAACCAAAATCAATCCAATGGTAATTCTCCAACATACCTTACACATAGGCCATTTTTCATTTTCTTTATTAAAGACACCCGTACCAAAAAACAACAAAATTCCTTGTGTTCAATAGTATAATGGGGTAAGTGCACCAAGATGTGACACAAAAATGCCTCTTAAGATGCCATTTTTTTTTAAAATAGCAAAATCTAATATGCACAAGTAAATGAAGATAGTTACACTCAAAATTTGAAGATACAACAAGAACAAGAGTTCAAGTGCTCAGAGTCTAGTTTCTAAGCTACTAATTTTTTTGAAAATAATTAAGATAAAGGGTTTCAAAAAGGTGGGGATTGGAAAAATAGGTCTTGTTTTTATTAAAAAAAAAATAGCATAGCATCTAAGGGCCCCCTTTTTCATTAATTTTTTTAGAATTTCAAAAAATTGAATGGTGACTAGTTTAAAAAAATCTAATTTTTTTTAGGATTCAATGAATGAGTAAGAATCTATCCTAAAACTAGCACATGCTGGTATTTGACAAAAAATAGAGGAAATAATAAGAGAATTTATGGATGAAAACCTTAACATAATCAAAACATAATTTTTTTTATATATTTAGATAGCTAAGAGAGAGCCTAACATCATCATATTTTTTTAATAAACTTGCATTGAAAGATGTACAAATCAGATGATTAGCATGGGCAAAAATATGTGAAAATTTGGTACCCTCTTGAGAAAAGCACATCCATAAGCAACTCATTTGGTAAGCACAAAATTTGGCTCTCTAAATGGCACATAACATTTGGTACTTGCCAAATTTAGTGCTCACCAAATGGGATGTGCTATTTGGAGAGTGCCAAATTTTGTGCTCACCAAATGAGCTGCATTGACAAAAATACTAACTTTTCTTTCTCTTTGTGTCTCTCTACCACATTGATAACACTTAGAGTTCATGGTTTATGATCATTGATCGATATTTGAGGTTTTACCTTTCACACTCTCTTTTCCTCCCTCCCTCTAAACCAATATGTACCCATTAGATCTCTCAACCCTCTCTAGGTATCTCCTACACTCTCTACCTTGTCTTCCTTCCTTAGGGTTTAAGGTATAGAGTTGAGGGTTTAATGTTTAGGATAAATCCCCCTCTCAAGTCTCATCCTCCCTCTATCCCTCTGACCCCTTCTCTCTCAAGTCTCTCCCTCCCTCTATCCCTTCCACCCTCTATCTCTTAGATCTCTTGCACCCCATCTCCCTCTCTCAAGTCTCTCTCTCCCACCATAACTAGAAAAATACCTCTCCCTCACTCTATCCATCCCACCCTTTGTCCCTTGGATCCCTCACACCCCCTCTCCTTCTCTCAATTCTCTCTCTCCCACCTTAACTAGATAAATCTCTCTCCCTTGCAAGTTTCTCTCTCTCTGGTCTCTCCCACTCCTTCTCTCTCCCTCTCAAGTCTATCTCTCAAGTCTCTCTCTCTCTCTTATGTCTCTTTCCCTCTCAAGTATCTCTCTCTTGGGTCACTTACTATTTTTAGCAAGTTGGCCTAAACAGGCTCGTATGGACCTAAAAATTTACCCCAAGGAGTAGAACTAAATTTTTTTTATGGTAGTGGAAGAATCATCTGAATAACCTATACGGTTTAGGAGATATTAAAGTTTTTGTCCTGATAATTTTCTCCAATGCAACTTGAAATTCAGATTTTTAAACATGAGAAGCCCAAAAATATCTCAACAAGTGGACAAAATGATCTCTAATGGTTTTAGTGTTGTAGATCTCTTCGAGAGCTTTCTAATGATATATTATAATAGCAAATCAGAGCTTTCTAAAAGTTATGGCCCAAAGAAGTTGCCCCAATAAAAATTGAATTTCATTAAAATATCTTCCTAGGCAAGAAATCAAACAATAGGAGTTTTGGAACCAAAACAAAAGGGAAAAGTTACACTTTCTAGAACATTCTAGGGTGGTTATTGGGTAAAATAAAGGGGTTAAGTGGGGTTTGTAGAGGATGGATCCCTTAGTATAGATTGTGGCTTTGAATAATAGATTTTATTTTCAAAGTTGATTTGGATGTAATGAATGGCCAAGATTGAACCTCATAAAAAGATGCCAAGATCAACAGTCCAGAATTGATGCACCAAAAATATGCCATGCAAGGAAAAACTATGACGTTGATAGCTATGACTCCTGACGGCTATGACAGACATGCAGGACATGCAAGCTATGATAGAAATGAATGTTATGATAGGGTATTATGACAGAGCATCTTTGACCAGGTGGTGCATAAATAATTTATATCAATTTATTTATTCAAAAATGGAGAAAGTGGAGGAAATGGACAAGTGGCAAATACATAATTTATTCAAATTATTTATTTGGAGAAAATGAAAAGAGGAGAAAATTTAATTAAATGGAGAGATGAAAATTAGACCTTAAATAATTAATTTAGATTGATTATTTAATAGGGAGATGACATGGGATAGTTAAATAATTTTTATAATTATTTAACTATTGAAGAATTAAAGGACCATGAATAGATAAATAGTTAATGGTAATTATTTAACTATAGATGAAAGGTGACAGAATAATTAAATAAATAATAATTTATTTAACTATTGTAGAAGAGGGAGAAATTAGTGACACAATTAGTTTATTTAATCGATCAGGATAGAATAAAGATCTTAGAAAATTAATTAATTAAATAATTAATAAAATATTTAATTAATAGAGGAATATGAGCAAACATTAATTGAATAATTAAAATTATTCAATTATCAAATGAAGAAGACCAAGAAAAATGATGCTCGTAGACTTAGGAAATTTTTCAATGTCTACATTTTGCTCCTCTTTGACATAATACAGTTCATTGCATTGTGTCAAAGAAATTTAATTTTGAAATTTTCCCCAGTGAAGGAAGAATGACAAGGAGGGTTGTCATATGCCCCCTCAAGAGGATAGGTGGGTTCAAAGAACTTGAATCTTCTCTCAAAATGGATGATAATACTAGAGGATGATGGATAGAAGAAATGTTAGCACAAAGAAAATGGATGTTAGCGTGGAAGAGAAACAAGGATGAAGATGAAAAGTTAGACGAGAAATGATAAGGGAACCAACTTTCATGCCTACATTTTTATATTTGTCATCATTGGGCATCAAAATTTCACAAATGGTCAACAAACATGATGGTATGTTATAGACCAAGGTGTACAAGGTGACCATTTGGGAGAGACAAGCAGTCAAAAAGTTAAGGAATGCCCTAGCTCATACTAAGGACCCAATTGTCCCAATCTTTTTGCCAAGACAAACCACATATAAGAAACCAAGAAAAGAGGCCATGATCCATCATATTCCCTCTAAATACATTGATAGGACATCCTTGAGGAGACTAGTAACATGACCCAAAATCAATCAAGAAGATAAGACAATTCCAAACCAATAAGGTGTTTTCCAAGATAGTGCTTGCTAGTGATAATGATGAGATTGTTTGTGTGAACAAGATGATTGATTTGATTGATATGTTGACAAAGATTGATTGATAATGATTGTTGCTGACCTTAGGAAGGAAACATCCTAACTAAGAAAATATCGATTGATAGGATTGACAAGATTGATTGAGATGATGAAGATTGATTGATAAAGTTGACAAGGCTTGATTGATAATGATTGTGCTTGACCTTAGGAAGGACACATCTTGACTAAGGTAAGATTGCTTGAAAAAGATTGATTGAGAGGATCAAGCTATGTGATGATTCCTACCTATAGGAAGGACACATCATGTTTAAGGAAAAATGACACATCTGATAAAGTCAGCCAAGTGATAAGTGTTGACAAGGCACCTAACCACAAGAAAGACACATCTTGCTTAAGGTAAATGATCAAATTGACAAAGTCTATTCTTAGGAAGGAAACATCTTGATAAAAGACAAATGACAAGATGCCCCATTCTGATTGAATGACAAGATCAATTGATTAATGATAGGATGATCGATTGATGAAATTTTTTGTTGGTTATGTGAATTTGTTGATTCATGATTTTGTTTGAATGATGATTATTTTAAGACCAAGGACATGACCAGACCCAACAAACCCTAAAGGAATTGACCTAGGGGGCTTCAGGGGATTATCAATAGATGGCCTTTCCTATGTAGCAAACACACAAAGACCTCGTACTTCAACATGACTTGACTTAGCCTTATGCATGACAAAAGATGAAGTCATGATTTTATTTGGACAACCTAAGAGAATTGACCTATTGTCTTGGGGGCTCATTTAAGATGATCCTTGCCTACGTAGCAAACACGTAGAGGCAACGTAGTTTGACCACTCTAATATAGAGCGACTCAGACTTGGACTTAGAGTCAGACTCTATTTTTGGAATTTTGGAAAGTTTTCTTATTTCTTTTTTTTTTGAAATTTTGATGTTTTATGATTTTTCTTTTTGGAATTTTTTAGGACATTTTATGATTTTTAGGGATTTTTTAGGACATTTTATGATTTTTATGGATTTTTTTCAAGACATTTTATGATTTTTAGGGATTTTTTTATGACATTTTATAATGTTGATATTATTTCCAATGAAGATGTAGGTCAAGGAATTGCCCCCACTCAAGTGTGAGACTAGTTTATTATGCGCAAAGGGGTAGCGGCGAATGCAAAGGATGATCATGAAAGTGAAGGATGATAAATGTTGATGGTCTTCATGCCATGGGAAGGATGAAAATTTTTTCTTATGGATGAATGAGACTCTATTATGGATGAAAACTATAAGGTTCATGAAAAATGCATGTGAAAGATACCCACAATCAACCAAGTAGGCTGCACAAGGATCCAAGGACAAACATGATATTACCACTAGTCAAGCTAAAAACCAATTGATAGGTGATGATGATAATGAAAAAATTGTTTGATATGGGAAGGAAACATCCTAGAACAACATGAGGATGATGGTAATGTAACTAAAGGATTGAGGTCTACAACAAGTTTAGGAACAATTCCAAGGAATTTTTTGAATGGTGCGCTAGAGTACATAGTGAGATTGTATGGATTAGGCTTTTTACATTTGAAATGACTAACCTTAGGACTAGATGGGATTATAAAGGGAACTCAAATAAGTGGATTAGAATCCTTAAAACAATGACAAGGGAAAACCAAGTCTAGCAATAGGTATGGAAGTATAATGGATTTATTTTGGAAAATGATAAGAGACATGAGGATTATTGGTTGAAAGAATTAGCATATGATCTCCAAGGACTATGTCACATAGGAATAATTTGTTTTCTCCAAGGTATGGGTTTCGATAAATTCTATGAAGGTAATGACATGATATTTCATGGATAGTGTATGACCAAAACATGTCAAAATTTTTCCTAAAGCATGATTATGTTTTTGCTTCATTCCTTATCAAGATCAAGGTAGGTGGGAAAATGGATGGAGACAATATGGATTGGATGGATAGATGAAAATATTATGAGAAAGGAATGGGAGATGAGACAACTTTCCCCCAAGTGTAATGGTCCACATAGATAATTTCTCTTACACATGATGCCTGTTTTCCAAGTTTTCATCATGGTACTTATCCAAAGCGCAATAAAAATGTTTTTCACTATTGGAAAAAAAATTTCGCTTTAATATTTTATTTATTTATTTATTTTTCTTCTTCCTTTTCTTTTTCTTTTTTTTTGATGATGCCACACAAGATTCCTTCTTGCCAGGTTTTCATCAAGGTGACAATCTTTTATATTTTATATATTGACTTGATGTTTTGAATGATTGCTGATTATTTTGAATCCTTTGATGGTGTTGATATAGATATTGGTGTCATGATATGCCAATAGTTACCTTTATGGAGTAGTTGTCTTGTCAAGATCATAGCACTTGCAAACAAATGATTGATGTCCTTGTGATCCTTTTTGATACTAGATTTGGTCTTATCAGAATATGCACATCATGATAGAGTACCATGGGAGTCCTTATGATAAAGAGTTGCTGCCAACATGCGATAGATTTGTGATGTGATATTTTTAGACTTTGGAGGGATGTAGGATTATGATGGATGATGGTAGGTGTGGATGGACTATTTGATGTTTTAGATGTGCAATTTTTATTTTCCAAACTTGGGATGGTGGATGATGGAGTTTGAAATTTTGATTAGGATAGCATTTGGAAACAACACTTTTGTATGCATTGCTTGATGACCAATTAGAAGGAGGTGGACATTTATTATATTTGGGAGTCCTCTTTTCTTGTGGCTCCACATTTTGATTGACTTTTGGATTTGGAATATTTTATATGCTTGATCCATTTTTCTTTGGGATCCATTTTAACTTCATTTGTCCACTTCAATTTTTGTTTGATTCAATGGCCTTTGACATTTGATTTTGAACTTTGGATTTGTAATAATTTTATTTTTGTTGGTTCCAAATGGAAGGTTTATTCATGTTGGAATAGTGGTTTATGGTGTGGATGGAAGGAGTGTTGGAAACAACTTTATGACAAAGACTACTCATGGACTCCATTTTGATGTTTGTATTAGATAAAGTTGTCCCCAATATTAAGGAGGTACAACTAACAACATTTGACCCTCTAACCAAAGAATAGCCAAGACCTTGATGTCTAGAATATTCCTGAAACTGTACTGGTTCAAGAATTCCTTGCTCATGTTGGCCTACTCCTCTTCCTTGATAGTTCATGCTCTGACAGATTCTATTTGCAATGGGGTATTTTTTCCTTTTAAAAAAAGATGCAAAACCATCATTACGTATGTGAAAATTGATGCTTGGAATCTTCTCCTTTGCAAGAAATACCACTTTGATAAAAGTGGATGATCCTAGTTGATAGGATATTTTGGCTTTATCATTCATCATGATTGTTTCTTCTTGATCATTTGGGATGTCGATTTGATCCAAGATAGATTTTGCATCTTCTTCTTTGACTTGATCAATGATAGCTTCTTTATGTTCTTCTTGATCCATAGTAGCCTTTTTGTGTTCTTCTTTGACTTGATCCATGCCATTTATTGGATTATCTATGTGGCCAAAGGAGACAAGTGCATCATCTTGTGAAATGGATGTGTTTGGAGTTGGGATAGGATCAGCTTCAACTATTTGATCATCGATGGTATAAAGGTCTATTAGAGGGTCATTTTGGATTTCATGTTCAAGGGTAGGATCTTGGTCAAAAATAGTTTTGTCTTGGATGACATGATTGGGAATGGGATCCTGATCAAGGATAGGTGTATTTTGGATGCCATGATTATCTAGAAGGACTTCTTGGATGGACTTAAGTATGGGGTCATGGGATGGACTACTTCGGTCTTGACATGAAGGTTAAGCTATGACGTCATGATTTGGAATTTTCTTTTGACATGTATCCCAAGGTGTAGGCAACATGATGTGATTTTGAAGACCATGACCAAATGTATCTTCATGACTAAATGTAGCTTGGGATGGATTAGTGGATGATGGAAAAGGATAGGACGTGGATACTTGAAATGGGTTGAGGGATGATGGACTAAGATAGGATGTAGAGGCTTGGAATGGACTAGTGGAGGGTTTGTTTCCCTTGTCAAAGTTAGGATTAGAGTTTATGGGTTGTTGGTAAGAGGGATAGATGGATGGCTAACTATGGGTTGTGGGTGCTTGGTATTTGGATTCAAGGTATCATCTTTTGAAGGCTATGGCTTGTTGGGCTTGACCATTGTAGAGTAATTGGTATTCAATTTGACTAGCAAGCATATCAAGTTGAATGAAAGACGTGGTGGTGGATTGTATGAAGCCTAAGATATATCGGTGCAATGGAAGGTATGCACCTATGCTATCTTTTTTGGAATTTTTTTTGAATTTTTTTGGATATAAGGATGCACCTAAGACCAAGATCAAAGGATATGATATGCAAGGATTTTACTATTTAAAAGATGAGGGATAAAGAATGCTAAAGGACACTAGAAGATTAAGCAATGGTCAAAGTGAGTGATGAGGTGACTAGATGATGCTAGTGCAAGATAAGGATGATAATCTAGCTAAGGTTAAATGAGATTGATCTATACATGTTTTTGTATTTCTTGTATTTTGGGACCATATGAAAATGAAAGGATAATGAAGGATTAATATGATACTAAGGTAAAGATAGATATATATATATATTTTTGGAATAAGGATGCAAAGTGCAATCTAAGGAATGCGAACCTAAATGAGGGTGATGTAGTGCAAAGGAACCTTAAAATTTTTAAAAAAGGGTGACACTAAACCTAATGTAAATCTAAGGCAACAAATTCCAAATGTCATTTACCATAAGAGGACAACCAAGACCAAGAGACAAGACCAAGACTCAACTTGACAAAGTGACAATGACAAGACAAATGACAATGGTCAATGACAAGTGGAATAACTAACCAATAATTTTCAAGAGCTCAAAGGTCTCCCTATGTTCAAAATATTAAGGTTTAAATGAAACCTAAAGGTTCAAGGTTCAATTTGTGAAATGCAAGGAACAAATGAATGTAACCTATAACGCGTTGTATTTCTAATGGGAATTCCTAAAATGAATTGGTAAATCTTGCAAGTCTCTGGTTTGGAAATCAAGATCACTATTATGATGAATTGGTTCAATTTTGGACAAGGATTTTGTGAAATTTTGGTAATGAGATAGTTGTGGCTCTGTGTTTTCTAGAATGTTATTTTGACAGTTTTGATGTTTTTGAAATGGTTTTGATCTACTTTTTTTTCTGTTTCTGATAAGATATGATTGGAAAACACAGTAGACAATATCAAGCAATTTGTTTTGGGTTGATTTGATGTGAAATGGTAGCAAGAAAACAAGCACAATATTAATAGGAAAAGGGTTTGTATACTTGGTATAGGTCCACTGAAATACTCTGGATTGGTGTTGAACACCTCTCCTTCTCAAGAGTGGATAGCTTATAAGTTTTGTGGCACTAGTTCCCCTCCACGACACTCACTTCTACGGGCACAACAACTTCAGATTCTTGGGTAGTCACTTCCCTGGAACTACTATCTCTACTCAAGAGAGTTAATAGTGAGTAACTGCGGGGATGATACTATACCCTACACCATACCAAGGAACAACTAAAAATGGCTAGGCTTCTAAAAGCAAAAGGTGTCTAGTAAGGGAATCCAATTCAAGGGATACAATGATAAACTCCCTTGAGAGGTCTCCCAACCCTTAGAACAAGGGTTTATCGTATCATAAAGATATTGTAGGAGAACTATCACATACTATCTTGTTGACTATGAACTTTCCTCGCAACCATAAATTTATATAGTGGTTCGAAAGGACTTGGCTTTAGCCTATTACCGCTTGGGTCATTCCCTTAGGGTGAGTAATTTTTCCAACTATGGTAGGCCCTCTAATGGGTAAACACAAAAGTAGATGGGTCTAGCTTTTTGATCACCGAGTTTGCACAAGGTGAGAGCATAATACCTACCATCATCAAACACTAAGACATGGTGTTCTTTTACCACCTAGTTAAAGTTAAGTGAAAGAAGATAGTTGTTCATTCTAGAGCACCAAATGAAGTGTTTTCTATACTAAAACAAGCAAAGAAGTGGTTTCAAAATATAATCCTTGGAAATTCAAACCTGCAGAACCACTTGTTAGTAGTTTCTCAAAATGATCTTGGGCCAACGAGAAAGCTACAACAAAAAAAAAACTAAGTTAGGACAAGAGATTAAAAACCAAACTAGAAAATGAAGAGACTAAACTAAACTAAGAAAAGGAAATCAATGAAAACTAAAAACTAAGAGCTCAATTTTTTTTGTTGCTCCAAAAGAAGCAGTTTTTGGGAGCCGCACTCCAAAGCCACACGTTGCAAACAAAAAATTAGTAAACCAAAAAAAATTGAACGAAAACAAAAAACTAAAATAGTGATAACTTTCTCAAAAATAAAGAAAGTTTTAAACCATTGATATCTATGGAAAGCTAAAACATAGACCTTCAAAACTTAAATTTTTTTGGCAAAATCATGCACAACAAAAGTGCTATAAAAAAAGAAATTTCGGGTCTAAAAAACTAAATTTAAATAAAAAGCTGTGATCACTAAAATGTTTGTAACTTTCTCAAATCTTATCAAAATTTCAAACCGTCTAAAGTTACAGAAAGCTAAAAGTGAGGCCTACAAAACCAAGATAATAGTTTTTAAAGATTTTATGGGCCAATTTTTTTGTGTTCAAAAGAAATGACGGTATTTTGTATGAATTTTCGCTGTAACCTGCAAAAAAATAAAAGCAAACAAGAAAACGCACAAATTTCTTTGCAAAATTGTAAGATTCACATCAGGTTCACCAATCTAAGATGTGGTTAGAGATAAAAATAGCATATATAAAGTGACAACCAACACTTCTAGATGATAAACCCAATCTAAACTTGAGAAAACAATGAAAGCATAAGGAAAATAAAAGCATCAAATCAAAACACTCCCCATGCTTTAACTTGAATCACTTCTCTTGCTCTCCTATTTCTCCTTTTGCAATTTTTTCCCTCATATTTTTAAGTAGACTTGTGTAAATACCTACAAATTGTAAGTAGGAAGTTGGAGACAAAATGGCTATTAAGTTGAAAGTGAGAGAGGAAGGTTGCTTTTATAGACAACCATTCAAATGGATGGCCAAGATTAATCCTCTTGAAAGATTCCAAGATCAATGGATAAGAATGCATGAGAGGAAGATTTTGAAATGGATCATGGCCAAGATTGAGCATCAGAAAAAGATGCCAAGATCAATAGTCCAGAATTAATGCACCAAAAATATGCCATGTAGGGAAAAGCTATGATGTCAACGGATATGATGCCTGATGGCTATGAAAGACATGTAGGACATGCAGGCTATGACAGAAATGAATGTTATGATAGGGGATTATGATAGAGAATCTTTGACCAGGTGGTGCATAAATAATTTAATTCAATTTATTTATTCAAAAATGGAGAAAGTGGAGGAAATGGACAAGTGGCAAATAAATAATTTATTCAAACTATTTATTTGGAGAAAATGTAAAGAGGAGAATTTAATTGGAGAGGTGAAAATTAGACTTTAAATAATTAATTTAGATTAATTATTTAATAAGGAGATGACATGGGATAGTTAATTTTTTAAATAATTATTTAACTATAGAATAATTAAAGGACCATGAAAAGATAAATAATTAATGGTAATTATTTAACTATAGATGAAAGGTGACAAAATAATTAAATAAATAAGAATTTATTTAACTATTGTAGAAGAGGGAGAAATTAGTGACACAATTAGTTTATTTAATTAGTCAAGATAAAATAAAGATTAGAAAATGAATTAATTAAATAAATAAATAAAATTATTTAATTAATAAAGGAATTTGATCGAACATAATTGAATAATTAGAATTATTCAATTATCAAATGACAAAGACCAAGAAAAATGATGCTCGTAGACTTAGGACACTTTTTAGTGTCTACAAGTATAATATTACCTATCAAATATGGTAATATTGTATTTCAAACTCTCATCCATGTCATGCCACATGATCTTTCATATAATCTTCTTTTGGGTACACCATGGATTCATGAAATAAAAGGAGTTCCTTCAATGCATCATCGTTTAATGAAAAAAAATGCAACAATAAGGTTTACACAATAAAATATAATACTAAGTCTAAAAATTGTTTACAAACTGAAACAGGGGTGCCAAATCCTTTTAGCACATTGACACCAATTATAAAAGTGGAACCTTTACAGATCTATGAAGATCTTGGCTATCTTTTAGCAATGACAAAATTATTAGATGATAATTGGGGGTCATTAGATTTCACATCTAAATTAGTCGGGGAATACAAGATTACAAAATTAAAATCAAATAAAGAGAAGAATCCACAATGATATCAACACAATTTATATTACTAAGTCATCAAAAGCATTTGAATCTGCAACTTTTAGCAATGAGGAAAACATAAATTACACATCCACTTATGATGAAACTGATTATGAAGCACCACCTTCTTCAAAAGAAATGGAATCCATTTACGGAAGAGGTTATGAACTTTTAAAATAATTTGGCTATAATAGAAAAGGAGTTAGTGTAAAAGAACAAGGTATCGATGTCCCCATAGAGGCCAACATGTAGGAAACAACAAAAGGTCTTGGTTATTGTCCTTCGAAAATAAAATAAAAATATATTTACTTAATCATATAAGAGATAAATAGCATTAGTTGTTGCTTCTTTCCATGTGGTAGTTGTAGTATCACAACATGCTCACTACCATACATGGTGGTATAAACTAGGCTTTATGTAAACATAATTCATTTTGCAAGGAGAAACACATCATCATCCATCTTGGGATCATATTTGTCCCTAGACACTTGGTGGACAAGGGGTTAGGTGGCGTTGTTTTAGGTGCATTCCTTCTAGGAAGGGATCCCTTTGATTCTCCTTAAAACATTAGTGTAAAAAGTATACTAACATTTTAAGGGGGAGGCACATAGTCCCCCACTCATTTTTTGCATAAGCATAGTTCTTTTTTAGTGATAATAGAATACATATCCTAGGAAGTGTGTCCTTACTTTATTTGAAATGTATCCTTTGTGGTGATATTGGGCTTCATGTCCTCTAAGTGTGTCCTCTAAGTGTGTGACCTTTCTTGGCATATGACATTCCCCTTGGTGGTAATAATATGGCTAGTATTCCCTAAGGTTTGCATCTTCTATTCTATGAATTGTCCACTCTTGGTGGTGATGTCATGTGTGATATTCCCTAAGGTGTGACCTTTCATGTAATGAGCAAAATTCCCTTTATTTTTTTTCATAAATCACCATTTGAGGTGGTGTTGTTATAACACCCCTTGATATTTTGGCCTTATCTTGTCATTGTTTATACACTCCCTTAGGTAAGTTTATGCACCCCTTGAGGTGAGTTTTGTTCATCCACCATTGTGTTAAAATTTGTACACCTCCTGAGGTGAGTTTAGTTTGGACCCCATGACATTAAAATTTATGGACCCCTTGAGGTGAGTTTTATTTGTCCCCAATGATATTTAAATTTATACACCCCCAAGATGAGTTTTTCTTATCTCCCATGAAGTTAAACATTATTCACCCCTTGAGGTGACTTTTATGCACTCTTTGAAGTGATATTTAATAAGATAGTTCATGGATTAAGCATAACAAAGATTGTTGGTGTGTCATAGAAAATTACATCTTTGATACATTGGGCTTAATGTTCCTAGAGATGACATATTGCATTAATTAAGCTAAATGCCTTTGAGCAATTTTTACATTACAATTTTGCATTTTTCTTTTATATTGTTGTATTTCTTGGCCACCTTGCTTAACACAACTTGCATGCTTGTAGTGTTGTATCGTTGTAACATTTTTCATTTGCATTTCCTTTTGCTTTGTAGTGCCTTGTTAATGTTATCAAGAGGTATAACTTTGGAATGGTGGGAATCCCAACTAGTGGCATGAATTTCCCTATAGCCACATTTTGTGTTTGTGAGTGCATACCAACTAGCATATGTTACTCTTTTCCTTTTCTTTATTTTTTGTTTTGGCCCTTCTCACCCCGCGGATGACCTAGAAGTTTGTGAGCCTAGAGTGAGTACATATTTTTTATTTTATCTCTCCTTTTTCCTTGCCTTTGCATGATTTTGTATCTTGGGGGCTTGGCATGCTTGTAGATCTCTCTTGAATGTCTACTTTAGTGCGTATCTGAAGCAAGTTCTTCCTCTCACTAAAGTGGGGGCTAAATGTGCTATAGGAAAAAGTACCCTTTGCTTGACATGGGATAATTAATGATAAATGGACTTAATGTGGCCTTGATTTAGGTGTACTGAGGCATTTTTATGCATCCACACTAAGTTCTAAGCCTTTATAAATTAAATAAAATGTAAATATTGAAGTCTTATGAATGTGTTGTGAAGTGTTGTAAGAAATTTATACATTATTCTAGACTCTATTTAGTATAATTCACCTAAAAATCATCATTTGGCACATCAAAAAGTCCTATTTTGAAGTGTTGTTAAGTCTTGTAATCAAGATTCCCACTTTTCTAGGAATTTCTTCCTTGTTTACACCTTTCTAATGTCTTATTGGACCTCCTTATACACTCATATGCTTGTATTAAGTATATTTTTGAATAATACCCCAACACATAACATTAAATTACATTTAATTCCTGACACTTAAATACACCTCCAAGGTTGGACCCATTCACCATGGGTGGCAAATGAGTCCACCTTAGCTCAAAATTCAAAATATTTTAAATTTCTTTTGGGATTTATTCAAAATTATGCTTGATGTCAGCCTGTGATGATGTATCAATGGGTACTAAGACACAAGAATTGTATAAATACGCATATTTCACCTCATTTTAATATCTCCTATCAATTAATAAATCTTTACATCTCTCATTATACATTCATCATCTATTTTCTCAAGCAACTTAGGGTTTCTTTGTTAAAAGTCTTCAAGCTAGTATTCTAAGACAGTCAAGGGCTGATTCTACATGATTTATTGTAGACATAAAATATCATTCATCATTGTAAGGTAAATTTTTCCATTTTTGCATGTTTCATTCATTTGTTTCATCATTTGGTTTAATTACCTACAAAGGGGTTTGACCAAGGCAAACCCTCGTGCCTTAACAAATCAATATTTTTTTCTTGTGTTATTTGTGTGTATATTTAGTATCCTTCAGAGCTTGAAAATCATTGAAAATTACATTTCTAAGTTTTTCAAGTCTTCATCTCATCATTTAAGTCAAATCGTCAAATAAAAGTCAGTTTCAGACCCCATTCTGATAGAATTTGAAGCAGACACTTGTATAAGGTGAAAGTGCAGATTTGGAACTACATAATCTTTTCTTGAATTTTTAAATTTTTTAAAGTAGATAGATTCTCCATGATCTAGGAATGAGTCCCATCTGAGGGTTGACAATGTGATTTCATTAGATATCATCTTCCGGTAGTCTAGAACCTGTTCTCAACAGATTTCACCTGAACATGGACTAATTCGCCATAGGTGGTGAATGAGTCCACTCTGGTTTATAGATCAAAATTATTAGCATCTAAAAACACATTTCCAATCATTTTCAATCCTCCAGATAAGTTGTATTAAGTTTCATCAGTTTTTGTTCAATTCTTCTTAAGTTTCTAGTTTATGCTTGCATATCTCACTGAGTTTTCAAACACTTTTACATATGATTAGTTTACATTCTTTATTTTTCATTTTCATTAGGTTTATAGCATTAGGATCACATTCACACATTTCACATTTATCTTTCATTCTTACTTTAGTCTTGAGTGTTAATGAAGTGATCACATTTTGGGCTTACTTTCTCAAGAGTTTAGTAATGTGATGGATGATTATGAGATTGATCACGAGGATGTGATCATGAGAATATTTGTTTAGTCCTTAATATGAGATGTAAGAGATTGGTTCTATTATTTACCAGCATCTTCCATTCATTCATGGGAAAAGTTTAAGACAATGTTCATGGAGTAATTTGGAGAAAGGATTGCTCTAGTTTTGATAAGGAAAAGGTTCATGAACATGGAGAAAGGAAAAGATGAGTTAGTCCCATCTTTTAATCTCATATTTTCAAAGATAATAAGATAGATTCCTAAGAACATAAGGCCAAATGTTTGGTTGTTTACTTAGGAGCATTTGACAAAAAGCTGAGTTATTTGTTGAGGGATAAAGAGCCTACAACCCTACACCAAGCATATCAACATTTGGTTATGGATATTGAGCATAATTTGAGATACTCAATGATGAAAGGAAATAGGGTTGTGAGTGTTGGTCATCCTAGTACGACTAATGCAGATAGAAGTCATGGATCAGATAATAGAAGTGCTTGTCAAGATGGTAATGCTACTGCTCCAATTTCTCCATGATTACAACATGCAGATTATAGTGAGCTCCATGATGAGTATCATCAAAATTTGGGCAATGCTGATTGAACATATTTTGTTCAAGGATTGTTTAATATTAAGAGACTCAAAGGGGAATCATTACATGATTTATTTTCAAGGTTTTTGGATTCCTTGTTGAAAATCCCCATAAATTTTAGACCTAAGAAGTCAGTGTGCATTGATTTGTTTTGTAAAATCTGTGAGTTTGGGCTAAGTACTTTGCTAAAGGGGTTGAAGCCTCATAGCTTGAATCAAGTACTTGAGTGGATAAAGGTTATTGAGGGAGCCCAAATTAATCATGCACAAAATGTGATGTCTCAAAGTGAAGATAGCAAATTTCTAAATGAAGATACATGGTATGATGAGAAAATAGATATGCATGGAAAATTTTCTTGCAATATCTTGAATGATGAAGAAATAGAAGAGATGCAAGACATCATTCCATGTCATGTTTTGATCAATGAAGATAATGCAATTGCTGATGACCTCTCATCACAAATCAGTGATCAAGACACTAAAGGTGAAATTCCAAGCACTCCTTCTATAGAATCTGAGCATGATTTGTATAGTGATGAGTCTTTTTGTGATGAAGATGCTGATGAAAGTCAAACTGATTGCTCTTGTACTAATTATGAATTATCTCATAAGGATGATATGTGAGTAATTTCTTTGCATGAAGATTGTAAATATATGAATGCTCATGAAATCAATTGTCCACAAGTTAATGACCCAATTGCATTTGATGCTAACTTTTAATGTGAGTCGGGTTTGACATCAATTGAGCATGTTGATGATGAAGAACGTGAAGATAATCATGTGTACATTGAATTTGTTGATCATGAACATAGTGCTGGAAGTGGTGAAGATGTTAATGAACTTGCTTATGTCTTTGCTGCTCATGATTACTTATATGAAGCAAAGATGGAGATGTCAACTACACAGGAGAAGGATGATGAGGTGCACATTGATGAAGAAGGGAATTCAGTTTTGAATGATCAAGTTATGCATTGTGACAATCACATGGATGTGGGATCAACCTTATTACCTATTGATGGACTTTCAGATTGTGTTGACATTGCCAAACCTTTTGATCAAAGTGTGGAGCAGCCATATGATGCAAATGATAGTGAATATGATGTCAATCAGTATGAGATTGAATATGGGTCTTTCTTTAATGATTTCTCTTGTATTCAAGGTATGCAAGTGGACATGTTTTTTTTAAATGAGGAATGCTTTAATGTGACAAAGAACGAAGGTTCTAACTCTGTTTTTGGTGAACAATTTTTAGATAGCAGTGAGTTTTTGGCACATAAGTCAATATGCCTATCAGTTGATAATGTACTTGAAAGTTTCTTTATTGACCATGTTAATCTTGAAAGTGATAGAATTCAAAATGATGCAGAAACTAAACATGTCATGAAGAATCAATGTGAAGATTTTGGTTTAGGGTCAAATTTTGAATTTTCTAAATCCTTTTTTGCAACATTCCATATGGAATTGCAAAGTGATTTGATGAATGAAATTGACATCATGTGTGAAATTGAGATAGAGAACATTGCTTATGCATTAGATGTTGACATTTTTGCTGATTGTCATGATTTGAACAAAGTTAAAAGTACTTTTAGTGTTGATAAATCTGATTTGAAGAATGTTGAAACACATGACAATGTGTTTGGGTTGTGGTGTCTAGATGAAGACAAACTGACCTATGATCCAGTTTAGTTAGAGGAGTTACAAATTTTTGAGCAATCTTTGCTCAATACACAAGAGGATTGCATGTTATCTTTCAATCATGATATCTCCTCTGAACATGATCATTATAAGGGGGTTAGTTAATGTGGTCTTAATCACCACCCTCATAGATTGTCACTTGATATAAAATCAGAAAAAGAAGAGATTGATAGTGATGTGGCCTATGTAATTTGGCTACCATGTAAAAAACTTGAATGGAGAGAAAATGTCTACTTGCACAAAGGCAACCTGATACTTGTGTTTGCATAAATACAATTGTTGATGTTGTTATGGTTTGATAGGTGCAAGCATGAGTTGAGGGATATCAAGTTTTTAATCAAATTGGTGTTTGACAGAGGTAAGTGTTGACTCCCCTTTTTCATTTGATGACCTAGGGTCACTAGATGAAGTTGAAAAAGAAAGAATAAAGGATCAGTTTCAGGACACCCTATGGACTCAGTATTTGGTTTAATCCCCAAAGATCTGGAATATTGCTATGCCCAGAGGGGGAATACATCCATAGTCAGAGCCACTGTTGGCAATCACAAATTTTACAAATTTGAAGTTCCCATTTCAAAAATTTTGCCTTTGCACTTTCAGAAGTGGACCTAAAAAATCTGCCCAAGTGACCCACTTTGGAGGGTCATAATTTCAAGCCTATTGATTTTCATACAAAACCCATTTTCAAGCCCATTCATGTGACCTATGTGACTGTTCATGTCAATTTTCAGCTTTCCATGATAAGTTTTGACTAAGTTTTAAAAAGTGAAGCTGGAGGGTTTTGTCACATTTCTACTATTTGCAAACTCCCTGTTTTGCAAAGTAGCCTCATGTTTGAGCTTGCATTTTGCAACTAGATAATTTTCAAGTCAAAATGATTGTTGTTATCAGTTATCCATACCAAAATGAACTTGCATGTCAATTTTTAGAGTCTCATGATCTGATTTGTTATTTTTAGCAGATCAAAACCAAATGCAATTTCTCCTATTTTTCATATGCATTCCTGACAGCGTTTCAGATAGGTCAACTTCGACCACCAATATCTTTTGATGGATGATGATTCAAGCTAATTCCTTTTGCACATGGGCTCAATGTACCCAGATGATCTATTGTGTTCAGTGGTGCCAAGAGTCGATTTGATATTTTTACAACGAGGTGATTTCATTAGTTTTAATTGGTTTAGAACAGTTGATTGTTACGGAAAGTTCAATTGAACAATTTTGATAGTGAATATATTTCACCTTGTGACTCATTTTGGCAAGCCATCTATTGAATTCAATTCTCAGGTCAGATGTTTGCAATCCTACAAGATTTCATGGCCTCAAGATTTCATTTCCTTCAGTTTTTAAAGCAGATTCCAAAGCCCACTTGGCCAGTTTTCAACATTTTTCAACATTGTAAAGCATATTTTAATGGCAACCCACACTAGTAGAATTTGTGAAATAAATGACTATGTGACTAAAAATTTTAGTCACATGACTAAAACTCTTAGTCATGTGACTAACACTAATAGTATTTTGAAAATAAATGACTAATTTGGTCATTTATAAGTGACTAATTTGGTAATTTATAAGTGACTAATTTGGTAATTGGGTAAAATCATAACTAAATGACTAATATTAGACAAATAAAAATGGCTAAATTAATGACTAATATAAGACAAATAAAAATGATTAAATAAATGACTATTACTCCTATATTCTTTTTTCTTTCGAATTTGATCATAATCCAATGACTATTACTCCTCTATAGAGCTCAAGATGATTAAATGAATTTTTGGGATCAAAGATAATAAGTTTCCATAATCCATATTGTTAATTGCAAAAGATTTCTGGATTCAATTGTGTGTTAGTTTTTTTCATGAACATTTTAGATAACACTCTGTGATCCATCATCAGGATGAAAAAGAGAGGACCAAGAGAAAAATGATAAAATGCAGACCAAGGAAAGCCTAAAAAGGTTAGAAAAGGGAATTAAGGAGGAAATATGGGTTGCATGGAAAATAAGACACAAGACAATGACAAGATAAGAGGAAAAAATCAAACCAAAGACAACCTTAGACTTAAAAAATCAACCAAAAAACTAAGAAAAGAAAGAATTAGACCAAAAATGCTAATTTAAAAGTTCAAGCAATAAAGCAAGAAAATATAACTTAATAAAGGAAGAAAACAAGTAACAAAAATAATACAATAAATAAGCAAAAAAAGAACAACCAAAAGCTAAATAATAGGTTACTTATTATTGCTAATAAGTAATATATATTATTATTATGTTATAATAATAAATTAAGAAAACATAAATATTATATTAGACCAAACAATAAACACTAAGAAGAAACAAAGAAAGAAAAATAATAAAAATAATAATAAAATAAAATTAAAATAAAAAAATTAACTAATAAAAATTACAAAGATAGAAATGGAAAGAAAATTAAAAAAGATAAAATCATAAAATTGAAAAAATAAAACTGAAAAAATACAAAGCAAACTCTCCCCACCACTACTGGTTTCCCGCCTATGGAAAGAAAATTAAAAAAGAAAAATTTGGGGATGTTTTTCACACTTTTTTGTTGCAGTTTCCCCGTCAGTATTGGTTTCCCGCTCCTCCAAACTCTTCCTCGTTGGTATTGACCTTTCACTTCTGCAATTTGGCGAGCTACAACCTGAAAATAAGGTTTTAACAAGGGTCAGTTGGAGGAAGCTAAGGAGAAGCATGGAGAACGTGTTGAGGACGAGTCTGCTAAGAGAGACAAAACACTTTTTAGGTAAGCTTTTAGTAGGTAATTATTGTTTAAATTGTTGCATTTTAGAAAAAATGTGGTTTATTTTAGGCACTTCAATCCTATTCAAACCCAGGTATTTACAGTCCCTTTTAATCAATTTGTCACAAAATTATGAATGGTTTTTCCCATCTTTGAAAAATGAATGAGCTCTCCAATCTCCTGGGATGAAAGATCATAATACTGATCCTACGCTAAATCTTTCTTCTCAATTTTGGTCAATATGTCATTTGGAATTCCTTTAAATTGTCGGAGTGGAGTTTGAACACTCCACATGCGCTTTCCAACCATCTTGCATAGGTTAAGTGCCTTCTTTGTTAACTGATCCCATCCTCTTTTTAGGACAATCTCAAAAAGTGCTTTAAGGAGGTGACCTGCACTCTACAACACATAACCAAAGAAAAAGAATGTATTTAGAACTACATAGAGTGCATCATCCAACAACTTCCACAACAAATTGTAAATTCCTTCTATCTAGCAAAGGTGAATGAGTTGGAGAAGATAGGACTTAAGGATAGGTTGTATGGTTAGAAACAGAAGTAGGAGGGTGGACATGCACAACATCCTCAGGGCTAAATTTATATTTTTGTGGAAAACACAAAATTCTTAGGACACCCACTTATAAAAAGGTAGAAAATGGTTATCATTTGCATTACAAAGGATACAAAATTCAATTCACCCACTTCTAAATTGATAAAATGGTTATGATTTGTGCTACACAGGTTTCCAATATAAATACATACCTGAGTAATAAACACCATATCAGATGTGAGGGAGAGACCTTCAAGATTAAGATATGAAATGTACGCCTGGAGCAAAACATTGATCTTGGCACTTGGATCCTCCAAACTCTCCTTCAGTGGAATAGGAACATGGTCTAAGAGCTTTGCAAGTTCCATCTTCTCTTCTTCTCTTATTTTCACATATTTAAACTCTTCACTTAATGAAAATAATCAGCATAATTCAATATCACCCATTGTCAGCTTCAATTGCTCATTATAAGTAGCCATTGTCCCATGAGTGATGTAGTAATAACTGGCTATCCATCCTAGATCAATAACGTGGAAATATCCACTTTTCCAATCATATTTCACCAAATTACTTTTTTCCAAGATAGTTGCAGCTAAATGTATCTATTAGAATAAAGAGTTCAATTATCAGAAGCACTAACAAGTACCATTAAAGTAAAATCCAAGGGTCATACTTGTCTAACAATACCATAGTAAAATTACTATGTACTAAATTGAAAATCACAACTATGCTTACTAAGTATTCCCTTCTCTCTTCTAAGGTATTGTCTTTCTATAAAGCATTAGCAAATATACCATATAGAACTAGGTTTTGTAGCATGCAAATGTAAAGATAAGTGTATCCCAACCATGTGCATGACTCCCTTGCATTTTGAACTGTACCTAGGACAATTTCTGCATTTAAATGATCTACTAATTTTGAGATAAACTAGCTCTCAAATGGTAATTGTTGATTCATAAGGGACTGTAAATAATATTGCACCTCATTATGACCTATTAATATTATTCCTTCTCCATTGGAATCATACTATGGCCTTCCATACATTGATCTGCCAAAAAGGTCTCTATTGTTAGCATGGGAATCTCCAAAATGGAGCCTTTTTCAAAGGGATGTTGAGGTGTATGATCTTTATTGGGATAGAGGTGCAACAAGTCTATGTTAGGGTCCTTGTTTGGTAATGGTGGCTACTTGGCACAATCTAGTGTATTTTAGCATATTAGTAGATTGAGCTACTGATCTCCTCAACCATGTATTGAAGGTGTCAATCTTGAGAGGAGAAAATTGTGGCCATTGATGGAAAGTAGAAGGCTAGGTGCATATGATATGTCCACATGGCATGAACTAGTGGATTTCAGCGATGTTTGCACTTTGGTGAATAAATCCACTCAACAGTTTAGCCATCCACCAATTGGTCATAATCACCAATATTTGGAGCAAGTTGATCTACACTTTCAATTTTGATTGATGTTTAAGTTGCAACATTTTTTAAGATCCAAATTGAAGAGTAGCGTGGCTGTAAATACACTTAAGCCTATATTCATATGTAACTTATAGGCAGCAAGAAAATAAATTCACACAACCACCATAGGTTTAACTAGCATCTTAATGATATAGTTTAGAGTTTCCTCGAGATAGCCAACATGGGCAAGAAGGTCAACCATGTACACATAATGATCAACTGTAGGTGTAATGTGGTGCAGGAGCACCAATGAGTCCTAGGAACAAATTTTGAAAGACAATCAAATGTTGATGATACCCCATTGTATTATGGTCTCATGGAACATTTCTCATATGTATAGGTCATTATTTAAGTCTTAAGTCCATTTTTGGAGAGGTTTCTAAAAGGTGTCAACATATGGTAAAATTTGCAAAAAATATAAAAGTTGCATAAAGCAACATTTAGAAGATGAAGAGTCATAAGAGTCTAAAACGATGGGAGGTAGTTACAAAGTAGTTAGAAGGTGAAAATTCATGTTGTACATTCCTTTAAACATTCCATTGTACGTTTGAAACCTTCTGGGTGATTGAATTTTAAAGATTGAATAAAGAAGAACTCTATTTTTTAAGCATTTTCTACATAATTTTACTATTTCAGACCCTTGTACGGATTTTTATGGACTCCAATGCATGGATAAATTTTTTTAAGTGATAGTAGAGTCAATCACCTTCCATTTCCATTTTTTTTCATGCAATTTCATTAATTTTTGCTCCAATATATCAAATTTACTCTAGGCAGTGAGATTCAGATTTGAAGATGGCAACAAGGGATAAATATTCAATAACTCTTAATTTCTAGAATGAAATCTCCTAAAAATTGGTGTGAAGATCTATAGGGACATAATATTCAATATTATCTAAGTTTCAGGGTAAAGAAATGAGTTTTTATGCCTTTTTTAGAAAGCCCTAGGCTACTACAGTGTGGTTTTTGCTCTCTTTGAAGACCCTCATGGCTAGGGTTAGAATAAATCCATTTGGAAACTTATGGATAATGGTTGGATAAGTATGTGCAGGTATATTTATATGATTCTGAGTGATTGGTAGAGTTGGGAGGAGTTGGGAAGGTGTACTTTCAATAAGCTACCCTTGGGTACAAGCCATTTTGGTGCAAAATCTAAGTTTTGGTCTTTTGGTGAGACAAAACCCCCTAATTTTTCTTGAAAACGTGTATTTGGTCTATTGGAAACCTAACTAAAGAATTTTTGTGGTGGTTAGAGGTTTAATTTAAATTTTGAGTGGTGTTCCTTTGTAAGAGTGGCCTAATAGGCCTAGTTGCTTGAACGGGAAAATCATAATTAGAGCACTTCTTTTCAAAACAACATATATTGATTTTTGGATATGTTTTAAAAATCCCAAATAAGTGTTCAAAAAGGTAATCATAGTCTTGAAATGAGGAGTATAATGAAATTTATCTTTGACTGAGTGCGACTGGAGTATTGCAAGCATATAGGCTAGTTAAAGAAGGAACTATAACTAAATTAAGAATTATGAGTTCTTGGACCTTGTGAAGAGTTTTATTTGGTTTTTTTAACTCATATGAATATGAATTAAGCATGGATTGGATTGGTTGTTCAATAAAAAATCAAGTTTGTGTTTTGGTGATAAAAAGTGCCATAATGGAAAGTTGAAGACAATTTGTGTATGAAGATAGCTTTGGGTGATGTTTTAAGGAACATAATTGTTTTGTTTTAGTCATTTTCAAGAGGTTAAAAGTGGTTTTATGGTCATATTGAAGTTTGGAACTCTATTTTCTAATTTGAGTATTTGAGTTGAGCTTTTGTGAAGGGAAATTGAACCAGTGATGATAAAACAAACAAGAAATGGTTTGAGATTTGTCTAATGAAACTGAGATAGTTGTTTTCTTCCTCTTGTACTGCATCATAATGCAATACTGCTTACTTGATGCAATGCAAAGGAAGAAAAAATCACTCACATGATTACAAATTTTACAATCAGGGACTCAATCCCTTCTATTCCTTCAAGTTCACAAGAAAACTACTCAAAATAATGACTTCTACAAAGGCAAAAATCTGAGCTTTCACTCCTTCTGACCCAAAAAAGTTGAATTATATTATTAAAACTCATTAGAGGCTCCAAAACACTCAACCTCCAGATCAACTGATGACTTATTCTCTCAACCTATCCTCAATGTGCAACTATGGCACCCACAAAACCCAAATATGATTTCCATGCTACAAATAACTGATTTAACACTTGGGACAGCTCTAATAGGCTTGAAATAACATGAATAAACTCACCTTATACTCCAGGAACTTAGGTTTCTTGTTTTGGCTAACATTCTTTCAATGACTGCTTACATTCCTTGTAGCCATGCCTTATGGAATTGTCAGATATATGTCAAGGTGTAGGGCTCCTTTTTAGACTATGATCAATTTTATGGATTCCCTTAAAGGAGTTCTAAAACATATATGAAAACCAACATGGGTTTCTTTGGAGAATAAACTCCAAAAATGACTGTCCCCACTAGAATTTAGGCCTAATTAGGCTAGTCAAGCATTAGGGCTTATTGATTCTACAAGCTCTAATATTGAATACTCTTTACCAAACCTTCAAAGATATTGTTTTGGACCTGAATATTCTTATTTAACCATAAAAATTCCTTCTTCCCAAGTATTTGAACCAATCCTAGATGATAACCACCTTGAAACTCTATTTTCTGGACTATACACAGATTTTTAGTCCTAAACTTTCACCTCTCACATACTAGCCTTCACCTTATGGTCTGAAACTTCAAAACATGAAAGTACATGTTGTGAGGACTCTTTTCACCAAGAATTAGAATTTTTCAATGTTCAAGTTGAGAGAAACACAAAATTTTATGTCACTATTTACCCTAATCCAGGGTTTTGATAGTTTTATGAAAATTTACAATAACTTGCTTAAAAATCTAAAAATATAAAGTTACCTTGTTGATGCATGAACTTACTAGGTGCTCTTGCACCATTACTCATGTGATTGAAGTATGTACAACCCTCATCCACTAAACCTCCATGGCTGCATGCACAAAGAATACAAACAAAGCTTGCAATGTTAGGATATGTTTAAGAGTGCTTCATTAATTCAAATATTTTGAGAGCATCCTTGCAAAATCCATTTTGTGCATATCTTGCAATTATTGCATTCCATGAGATGACATCTCTTTGAGGCATTCCATCAAAGAGTTCATATGCCTTGTGTACATTTCCACATTTTGCATACATGTCTAACATAGCACTTCCAACCTTAATATCTGACAAAAATCCCCCATCCACTATGCTCTAATGGATGTTTTGGTGCAGGAGCACTAACTAACAGACATCTAAATTTGATTAAGTTTTGTTTGATATAGGTTGTCTATGATTTTAAGGTCATGCAATGAGTCAATAAGGTCTAAAAAGACCATTAGAATTGTATCTAGTGCTCATTTTTGTAAAGGAATGTGATAATGTTGTCAATCATGCTTGCAAGAGCAAGATATGTAAATAAGGCTTATTATGGGTTTAGTGAGTCAAGTTCTAGGTTACGGTAGATAAGTTCATGTTTGACCATCAAATAATGTTTTGAAGTCATTCTAGTGATGTTTAGAAGGTTTAGCAGTAAAAAGTGTAAAGTTGCCAAAAGTAACAAAGTTGTCAAGATTGTAATTGCAAAATTGCAAAATTCAGGAAGTTCAACATTCAAGGGGAATTTGTAAAGAAGTTGGTTGGTTTTTGGAGGTATTTTCATTATATAAATGTATAAAATCATGTAACCATCATTTGGTATGGTTGTTGAAAATTCTAAGAAGGAGAATCAATAAAATATACCCCTATTTCATTTAAATTTCTGTATTTTTACATTGAAAACTAAACTTTCAGTCACTGTTACATGACTGTACAAAAGGATTTTGTTCACACAACTTTGGAAATTGTTGAATATTTGTCTTAACATTGTTTTGAATCTATTTTGAGGTCAAGGAATTGCATTAGTGTTTTTTTCAGAGCAATCTTTTCCTGATGAGCCAGTAGGAGTATTTCACAAGTTTTGAAGCCCTAAACATGAAATGAGCCCATTCCACATACTTTCACACCTATAACTATGTGGAATGGGAATAGATATATGGAAATAGGATGGTAGAGTGGAGTATTTTCATTGTGTGAAGGTTTGAAGGGGAAAGACTATGATTGTTCTAAAGAAAATAATGATTTAGTGCATGAAATATGAGGTTTTGAGTGGGAGTTTGAAGAAATACAGTGAGTGGAGACTATGAGATGATATTTTAAGTGTGTGCAGATATTTTCAAGTGTTTTGGTGGCATTTTCAAGGTTGTATGAGTTGTGGAACCCAGAGTTTGAATAAACCCTAGCTAAATTGAAGGAAATTAAGGGTTTGTTGGTTTAGCGTTATAGAGAGGACTTGGAGAATTAAAACCTGATGAATATGTCCTTTTATTGATAGTCTAGAAGATCTGAGTGGGTTTTGAAATTTATTGTGAGATTTGAGAGGTCTTGATTTGCAAAATAGACCTAATTAGTCTTTAGGGAGAGCATGGAATCAAGCTTTACGCTATTTTTCTCCAAAGAAATCCTAGTTGAGTTTGACACATGTTAAATTTGGCTCGAAGGGGTATTCAAAATTGTCAAGAGTCCTTGAAGTTAAGAAAAATTGTGAGAAAAGTTTGCAAAAATAGATCTGTAGACCTACTAGGTTGAAGGCAGGGCTATAGTGGAAAGTTGTTGAGTCAAAGTTTTATGACCTTGCTTGATGATTTATCTAACTTGGATTGTGTTGTTAAGGTGAAGATCATTCTCCCTTGCATCATGTTCATACCCTACTCCAAAGCTCCCATTTTGGCACAAGTAGGGAGGATGCTGGCATAGGTTGTGGAATTTGGCTTCAAACCTGCTAATTACATTTGCTTGAAAGTTTCTAAAGCCTTTTCAACAAATCCATTTTGTGCATATCCCACAATCATCATATTCCATGAGATGGTATCTCTTTCAGGCATTTTTTCAAACAGTTCACATGCCTTGTCTATGCTTCCACATTTTGCATACATGTCTACTAGGGCACAGGAAGGAAAGAAGCTAGCAAAGGTTTTGGAATTTGGCTTTATACCTGCCAATTGCATTTGCTTGAAAGTTTCTAAAGCATTTTCAACAAATCCATTTTGTGCATATCCAAGAATAATTGTAGTCCAAGAGATGATATCTCTTTAAGGCATTCTATCAAAAAATTCGTATGCTTTCTCTATGCTTCCACATTTTGCATACATGTCAAGTCAAGCATCCAAAAAGTGTTTTTTTGAGCATTTTTTTAATGTTCTATGGAGTTTGAATTTGACCCACACCCAAGGGAACCCTAAAAGTGACCTCTAAATTACTCTAAACACCTTAACTACCTCATTCTTATTCATTTGTTTTGTGAACAAGCATTTTCATTCCAAGAGGCTAAGCTTTCATTTTTGCTTGTTGGACTGAAAGCAGACTGTGACACAACTTTCTTTTTTCAGAAGTTGTTCGGCATCATTGAATTGAGAATTTATCACACATCTATAGAGAAACAGAGGAATCCTACAAACTAAAAGTAAAACACATTACACTTTTGTTCTCATTGACTTGATGTGCTCTCCAACATCTTTGTTCTCTCATGTGGAGAGTTAGAATTGCTTGGCCATGCCTTTGCATCATTAGGGAAGTTTTTCTCTTTTTGACAATGTCAAAAGCATGTCTGCATACAAATTAGGAATAAGACCTTTCCTTTTAGATTAGGAATGCATGGAAGATTCAAAAATTATCCTTGATATTACAAAAAGATATGTGTCTATACACTTCAATTGTCCAGTCAGCCTTTGGTTCTTTCAAAGAAAAATCTACCTATGTCACTGTTACACTACACAGGTAAACCATATTTTGTATTGCGGAGCTATATTAAGCTACCACTCTCAAGAACAATGTAACAATGATACAAAATAATGTTTCAAACTACAAGAAGACATCAAAATGGCTAGTATACTAAAAAAATTCTTATGATTTCTAAAGAATGTTGCTAACTCTACTTAATTGGCTTCTTTTTTCAAGATTTATTGTAAAGAGATCACAACAATTTTTTAGCATGCTAAAGATCTTATAGAGGTTTTTGCAATTTTTAGTGGATAATTATTAGCAGTTGATTGCTAGAAATTCTATCAAAGTTGAAATGTTATTTTATGTGATTTCATCAGTGGGTTGTTTCCTTGTAAACTATACACTGTAGGTATGATATTCAACAAGTATCTTTATAGTGGCTGCATCCCTACTGTGAAGGAGCTCAATGATGAGGAACCCATATTTACTCAAGTAACTTTCCTCAATACTCAATTAAATTCATTTCTAGTAAGTTCTTAATAAAATTTCCTTATTTATTTATTTTTATTTGTAGCCAATTTTTAAGTATATTATTCAACAAGGCCACGATAAACAACCATGATAAATAACTTTTTTTTTGTTAAAATGATGTATATCAGAAAATTAGGTAGTTGGATTCTGTTTATTAAGGTGTGTTGAAAACATATTTTTAGAAAAATATATGGTTATTAAGATGCAACATTAGCATTGAATAATAAATAAACTAGTACTTTGGTATGGACCAAAAGGGTAATATTGATACAGAGTCACAAACCCAATTAACAACTACCAATTGAGTAGGAGAATGTATGTGGCTTTCTAAGTAGAAAACTTTGTAGCACACTCTCCAATTGTGTAGGGTGCAACTATTAATGTATGGGGAAGTTACATTGATCATTGTAACTTACATTGTGTAACTTACCTTAACTAGATATAATTACAATTTTGTGTCATTACATAATGAAAAGTAATAAATGACAATGTTGACATATATTTCTAAGGATTATATTATATCTAATACCCTCCTTGATAACTGAACTAGAAACAACCCCAAGTTTATTTTGAAATTTAACAAACAAAATAAAAACAAGAGATTTGGTCATTAGATAGAAAGATTGCTCTGGAGATGTGTAGTAGAAGAGAGAAGTGTCTCCAATATCAACCAAATTTCAAAGGTGGCAATATATCCAATGTAATTGGTGTGATAATGATAAACTAATTTCTTCATCAACTTCAAACACTTTGATTGTCACAAAAAGGTGGAGTGTTTGAGGAAGTTGGAGATCACACAAAATTCAACATAGCAATTTTACTTTACAACAAGGATTGAAAACTTATTTGGGTTTTGATTCATTGGAAGATAGAGCTACAATGCATTGAAGCTTACTTTGCTATGAAATGACGACTAAACCTAAAGAGAGAATGTAGCCAGTACTTAATCTTTAAGTATCAAATGATGTGGTGCAGTCAAAGCCCATATAGATTTTCAACCTAAAACCTGTTGTTCTCTGATAGATAATGACATAGTCAAGAGTACCTTTGACATATTGCAACACATATTTTGCATCCTTCCAATGAACAAGCTTGGGTTGTGCTAGAAAATGAAAGAGATAAACAACAAAACAAATATCTAATTTATGGATGTAAAATCAATCAGACTGTCCATCGATTATTTTTAGAGTGAGTCATTGCTAGCAATATCTTTGAGGCATTTTGTCAAAAAATTCACATGCTTTCTCTATGTTTCCACATTTTGTATACATGTCAAAAAAAGCATTTCCAACTATAATATTAGATGAAAATCTCCCTTCTATTATCCTTTGATGGATGTCCATACTCTATTCCAAAGCTTCCATTTTGGAATAGGAAAAGAGGATGCTAGCAAAGGTTGCAGAGTCTGGCTTTAAACCTACAAATTGCATTTGCTTGAAATTTTCTAAAGCCTTTTCAACAGATCTAATTTGTGTATATCCTGCAATTATTGTAGTCCATGAGACCACATTTGTTTGAGGAATTTTGTTGAACACTTCAAGTGCCTTTTCTATGATCTCACATTTAGCATACATCTCTACAAGAGCAGTTGCAACTACAATATCTGACAAAAATCCTCTATCCTTTATTCTTTGAT
This sequence comes from Sequoia sempervirens, assembly GCA_007258455.2. Lineage (NCBI taxonomy): Eukaryota > Viridiplantae > Streptophyta > Pinopsida > Cupressales > Cupressaceae > Sequoia > Sequoia sempervirens. The sequence goes on along the minus strand of VDFB02020563.1, from coordinate 13,748 downwards.
GGATGTCCATTCCCTGTTCCAAGGCTCCCAATTTGGAACCTAGAACCCAATCTGGAATTAATTCCATTGACAACCTATCATAGCTGTAACACTTGAATATAACACAGTGTGGAGGTTTAAATAAGCTCCCTGATTCCATTAGCAAGTTTTCACAGCTACAACACTTGAGCATAGAAGGGTGTAAAAGTTTAAATAACCTCCTTGATTCTATTGGCAACTTGTTGTAGTTGCAACACTTGATCATAGAAGATTGTAGAGGTTTAAATAACCTTCCATAATCTACTGGCAACCTATCACATTTGCAATACTTGAAAATAGTAAGTTGTAGAGGTTTAAATAATCTCCCTGGTTCCATTGTCAACCTATCACAAATGTAGAACTTGAACATAATAGGAATTTTCAAAGGTTTAAATAACCTCCTTGATTATATTGATAATCTATTGCAACTATAGCATTCAAAACTAAATTATTGTCATGGTTTAAATAACCTCCTTATTTCCATTGGCAACCTATCACAGCTACAACCTTGAACATTGAAGGGTGTGAATGTTTAAATAACCTTCTTGATTCCATTGGCAACCTATCACAACTGCAGCACTTGAACATGGTAGGGTGTATAGATTTAAATAACCTCCCTCATTCCATTTGCAACATGTCATAGCTATAGCACTTGAACATAGAAATGTGTAAAAGTTTAAATAATCCCCCTGATTCTATTGGCAATCTTTCATAGCTTCAACACTTGAACATAGAAGACTTTAAAGGTTTAAATAACCTTCTTGATTCCATTGGCAACCTGCCATAGCTACAACACTTGAACATAGAAGACTATAGAGGTTTAAATAAACTTGTTGATTCCATTAGCAACCTGTCACATGTACAACACTTGCAAATAGAAATTTGCAGAGGTTTAAATAACCTCCCCAATTCCATTGTCATTAAGCATGTAAATTAGAAGTTGCAATTGACAAAAGTTGTCAATGCAAAATTGGAAAAGTGCAAAAATGAAACATTTTGTGGAAGATGAAAAGGTGGGAAGTTGAAAATTTAGTTTTAGGTGATGGTTCAAGTTTAAAAAGGCAAGTTGAGGCCTCACAATCTTCGAGGAAGGTTGGGGACAGTTGTATGAGGAAGAAATTCAATAAAACAACCTACTTTTCTGACATTTTCTTGTTTTTTTTTTTTATTGTAGGCCATTGTACAGCCATTAATTCTAGTCAAATCCTCTCCTACTCCATTTGAAATGAAGGCCCTATGAATCTAGATTATTATTCATTTTGTTTCATTTAAATCCATTGTACATAGAGAAAGTTATTAGCAATTTTCTCCAAATGGGCAAAACCTTGAACTAGGGTATATAGTGGGCCTTTGAAATTCAATTTCTCCATTTTGCATTGCTGGAAATTCATGAAATTTGGTGAGTAGAAGGGTTAAATTTTACTTTAAAATATTTCAAGGTTGCAAGCCTTAAATTTTTGGTTTTGGACAGTTTTAAGGAAGCCCTAGGTCTGTATTTTACTTGAAATTTTGAAAATGGGTAGCGATCAGTAGGTTTTTATGTTTTGATAATGCAAAAGAGATTCCCCTTCAATAACAGTGCCTTTAAAAGGTGCTTAGGAGTTTTGTGAGCCTTTTCTTGATTGGTTTTTGTAAGTTCATAGGTTTGAGACCATTGGCATATTGACTGTACTGTTATGACAATCTCATGACAACCTTTAATTGACAGAGATTAGTGAATTCTTTGTGTTTTGATGGAGTAATTGACATTCCACTTGGGTGATAGCATTTCAAGAGGTTGTATTGAGTCCTCTCAAGAGAAGGTTTGATGAATTAAAAAAATTTGTGATTATTTATATGCTAATCTTGCTTGACTTACTTATGATAGTCATATTTTGGAAGTGGAAATAAAGGGTTTTTGAGTAGGTGTTTACTGAAATACCTTGAATCAAGTTTAGGAGATAGTTTAATCATGCTTTGTAGAAATATATACATTTTTTGTAGCCTTGGGATGGAGTAAAGGGCTTGGGAACTTGATGTTTCTTGGTTATGTGGCCTAATTTGTCTAAATTGCTGATTTGACATAGTATATTGTGGAAGCTCTCAAGTTTGAGTTGTTTAAGTTGGGAAATTGTTTGAGTTAGTATTTTTTTTTTTTTTTAACATGGTTTTGAGGATTATACAAAAAAATTATGCCTTATTCTCATTTGGAGTGCTTTGAATCAAGGTTTTGTAAAGGAAAAGTGGCTTGGAAGAGTGAGATTGCATTGCAAGTTGGTTGTCTCAATGAAGGCTTCAGTTTGTAGATTGATTTTTTGTCTAGAGCAAAGTGAGTAGAGTTTTTTCTAACCTTTTTCCTTGAATCACTCTCCATCTATCCTTATATTAGCTCTCTGAATATGGGAAATATTGTAATTGGTGATGATTTGTGGACTCAAGTATAAGTTTATATTGACATTTTCTTTAGATTTTCATATCAATAATTAATTGTTCTTTTTGCAAGTGTATTATGTTGTCATTGTACTATTTTAATGAATTATGTTATTGTTTTTCATTTAATTTTAGTACATAATAAATAATCAAGCACTTCCTTGGCTATTAGCTCTCCTAACTCATAATCACAAGAAGAGAATCAAGAAGGAAGCTTGTTGGACCATTTCAATCATAACCGCAAGAAACAAAGAATAAATTCAGGTCTTTCTTTTTTATATCTTGACTAGACAAGCATCTTTGTTGAATGGTGTGAAACTAAATTATTTTAAGGTTTGCTATTTGTTAATGGATATTTTTGTTTACAGGTTGTGATTGATGCAAACATTGTTCCTCCACTTGTTCAGCTCCTTTAAACTATTGAGTTTTATATTAAGAAAGAAACAACATGGGCCTTATCAAATTCAACTTCTGGTGGTACACAAGAACAGATCAAGTATGTACTATTTTAGCATATAATTGCATATATATAAATATACTATTAATGTATTGAGATTATCTATAAAAGTACAAATCTTAGGCTTACAATGTTAGGATGTGTTCCAGAGTACTTACAATGTTGGAATCCATAGCTTGTTTGAAAGCACTTGTTTTAGGCTTTTCACCATATGAGCATGGAAGTGAATTGTTTGATAAAATTCTTTGGTAGACATGTATGAAAAATTTGGTAGCATATACAAGGTAGTGAGATGTTTGAATAAATGCCTCAAAGGTCATGAAGGTCAACCATGCACACCTAATGATCAACAATATATGTAAATTGTAATGCAATAAGGGTTACTGACGTGTGAAGTATGTGCAGACCTCATCCACTAAACCTGCATGACTACATGCACCTAGAACCCAAGCAAAGCTTACAATGTTAGGATGAATTCTAGAGTGCTTCATTAATTCAAATATTTTGAGAGATTCATTGCAAAATCGATTTTGTGCACATTCTGCAATCAATCATTTCATTCCATGAGATGACATCTCTTTGAGGCATTATTTCAAACAATTTAGGTGTTTTGTCTATGATTCTGCATCTTGCATATATACATCTACTAGAGCATATTGAACTATAACATCTAGGTATCTTTTTAATTCCTCTATCTTTCATCAATCTCTTTACTATTTGAACCTTGTACAAATGTTTTAGAGAAGAACATAATTTGCAACATTTTTAGGATCCAACTAAAAAAGTAGTGTTTCTGGAAATACTTAGCCTATATTCACTATTATTCTTGACATTGGCCATGGAAATTTATCATGTGCTCAATTTTTAGTTGGTCTCCTCTCTTGGTTGATCAATTTATAATTTGTGTCCAATCAAACTGCACTGTATACTTTATCAAGGTTGGTCAAGCCTATTTATTATCAAGGAGGTACCTACCAAGGTGGAAAATCTATTTGTATGACTGAATAATAAAACCTTTATATTATTTTCATAAAATAGTACTAATTGACTCTTAGTCCCAGCCTTTAAAAATCATGTTACTCTGAAGTATTTCAAATTGACCAGTTGTAGTGATGAGACAGTGAGTACTTATAATTTCTACTTCTATAGAAATACATACCTTTTGTCAAGTGTTGATGTTATTTGCTTGTCAACTGCAGATAAAAATGATTGATGCTTATCTTCATGCAAAAAGGATGTTTGTGGACTATAATGAGGTAGGGGCTGATTTTTTTTCTCTATTTAATTTAAATTTTAATGGATTCCTATTTGTTGTTGGCACACACTAAGTTATGTAGCTACATCCAAAAATAGTGAGAGTTTATTCATCCTACCTCAAGTTGGATCTCTCATCTATCAAACCTTGTATCTCAGGTCCTAAATGGTGAGTGTATTGTAGTTGTATTTATGGTTTATGGGAAAATTTCATTTATTTGGTATCTAGTCATTTTTAGAAAGTGAAAACGTTGTTCAAATGCCATATTTGAATGTTGTATTTAAAGCATTGGCAGTAACTTGAGTTGGTTAAATGCCATATTTTAGTGGTATTTTGTTGTAGACCACATGATCAGGTTCTTTTGAAGGAAATGAAGGCAAATTGGTATGCATGCTTGGACAACAAGGTTGGATTTAAGGTGAGAATAATGATTTTTTCTTTTATTTTCCATCATAAATTGAAATCAAATGTGATGCTTGGAGTTGTAGTTGTTGCAAAGAAAGCTTTAGAATTAGGTCTTGAGGTATGTCTTTTTTTTGTGCTCTTTTGAATGTTTTTCTAAAAGTTCATATTTCAAGTTTATGCTTGTGAATGCAGTTCATGGAGTGTTATTGTTTAGTATTTACTTTTGTTGTTGTTAGCATATGAAGTTTTTGGTCATTTATTATTATGTGGGGATTCTAACTTGGTTCACATGATTTTTGTTTTGGACTAAGTGGATAGAGTCGAGGCTGTACAAAAAATGTAGGTGCCAACTGCAACTGAATGTCTTCAACATTCTTTCTTCCAAGTTCTTTTTTAATTTTTTTCAGTACTATGCAATTCTATATTTTTCTTATTTCTATTTAATGACTACATGGTAAGTGGAAGTCTTTGGGACATCCTGCATGGTGAACAAATGATGTTATATAGAAACATGATAGATTTATGAAATATGAGTCCAATCAATATTTCTACCATATGATCAAAATAGATTGGGGAGAACCTAACAAAAATTTTAAATTTTTGTGTAGGAACATCAAAGAAGATTAAATTAGACTGGGATACTCATCTAAAGATAGCCTATGGTGCTACAAAAGGATTAGCATATCTTCATCGTAACTTAACCAATGCATTGTTCACAGCTGGGATGTAAAGATACCCAACATTCTTTTAGATGACAACTTTGAAGCACACTTGTTAGAATTTGGCATTGCCAAGTGCATTTCCTTGGCCAAAACTCACACCTCCACCTATGTTATAAAGAATAGTTAGGTTCCTATTCTTTTGTAAGTTGTTGAATAACATAAAGGCAAGGTTTTGGAGTAGATTTCAGCTAGTTTTTTTGTCTCTTGGAAATGTATTGTAATCTTTCAAGTTCTTTCACATGGGGACAATAAATTGTAACTCCATTTTCAAGCTTACACAACTATATGTAACATCTTTTTGATTAATAAAATAAGTTAATTTTACCTTATCATTGCTATTTTATTGAGCAAATATTTTAGATAATTGATAAGTGATCTTTTTGATTAATAAAATAAACTACCAAATAATGAAAATTAAAAATGCACTAAATATACTACTAAATCAATGACTAAATGACTAAATATATGACTCAAAAAATCACTACCATGACTAAATAAATGACTAAATTAACGACTAAATCAATGATCAAATCAATGACTAAATAAATTTCTAAAATAGTTTAGTCATAAATTTGGTGGTGTTATAAATGACTACAAATAAACCACTAAAATAGTCATGTGACTACAATTAATAATTAAAATTAATGACTAAATAAATCACTAAATAAAAGACTAAAATTGTTTAGTCATCAATTTAGTGGTGTTATAAATGACTAAAAATAAACTATTAATAATCATGTGACTAAAGTTAGTCATTTATATACAATTTTTAGTAGTTTATTTAGTCATATATTGTTGTTTGTGTACTAGTCCCAGTTCATTTTTCCAACTCTAGATGCACCAAGTGAATTTGAGCATGAAATTTTTCTGAAACCAAAATTTTTTTTAGTTGGGCCCACAAAGGGACCCAACATGAGATACAACTTGAGTGAAGCATTCAACCATCTGAATGAGGCAGTGAGTTACATATCTTGAGTACTGATTTAGATGCTCATTACTATTACAAGTGCAACATTAGTGATCTTATACTCTGAGGTAGAAGCCCTTCATACTTCACTTCTAAATAGGGATATGATTGGTCAATCTATTCTTCTGATGATTTTGTCAATCGGTAATTGAAGCCAAAGAAAGATGAATGCCACTGTCTGAAGGAGTTGATAGGAATGATTCTATTGATGATGTTCCACTTGACTTACCATGGGATACATTCACAATGCTTGCTTCACTATGTGAATGGTTACATGGCACTTAAAAGGCCAGGAAACTATTTTTTTGTCCACATTGATACAAATTTACTTTATGCACCCTTTTTAGTCATTATGCAGTCTTTTTAGTGTGTGGAACAAAGCTTTGTGGATGACTTTGCAGTTGAAATAGATGAGAAAAAAATAATATCATGTAACATATTGATACAAGATTCGAGCTACGTTCTTTGGGAATAAATATTGAAGAAAAGTACACAAATTGTATAAGAGATGTTAGAGTAATGAATTTATTGTTCATGTCTTTTTCTTTCTGCTTATTATTCCTTATTATAAATGTTTGTATCTTTGACGTTATACACATTTTGGAGACTTCAAAGAGACTATGCGTCTATATGGATGGAGAAATTACACATAAATATTTTTTCTTTCGTAAAAAAGAAATGGCCAGGGTTAGTAATTGTTGATGGTGTTTTCTGCACAACAACAACTCAGACAGAATGCGATATTCTATCTCTCTTGAAAGGTTATTTCCAATAATAAATTACTGAAAATCACCCCAAGGTCTCTCGGGTGTTAGGTCATAACAATTCATAAAACAACTCAGATGAAATGTGAAATTGCTGGTAATCACAATCGGACCTTACTACAAGCAAACTAAACCTTTTCAGGTTACCAGATCTAACAATATGATGATCTTGAATCCTAAATCTAACCGAATAACGAAGAAATTGCAAAAGATAGGGATGCAGGGAAGGTAATAAAATCTAAATTATTGAACAGACAAGCAATGCAAATGACATATATTTGGAATGGACCTATCTCAAATAACCAATTCCTGTTCGACCCACAAGGCAATCTCTACAAGAACAGTGCAATCTTCCGAGGAGTATAAATTTTCAAATCATAGACTTGCATCTACAACCGAACTTAAGCACATTTGAATATATATGGTCCAGGTTGACTTCACCAGCCTACTACAATCAGATAGTTACTGGGAGTGTAGACCAAAGATAGCTACCAACATTCCAAATATGAAATCACATACACCATTTATCTAACTAAACTAATTTATTTCTAAATAATAAACCCTAGATCTTCAAGCAATATGAAAGATAGAACAAAAGAACCATGCAAGATGAGATAACACAAAGGATTCCACCAGGAAAACCACAATGTCTCCAATTGTATTAATCATCAAATACTGCAACAATTTCAACTGTTCTGAATATGATATCTGCTTTAAGAAATTCTAAAACTCTAACTATTGCTCTTGCTAATCTCTACTATCAAAATCTTCTGCCCTTCTACAATCAGGCAAAAAAATGCCTATTTAACAAGTTCTCCCAGAACATGTCAGCCCAGCCAAACATTTTTACAATAAAGATAATAACAAAACTGCCAAAACAGGTCGGCCAGGGAAACAAACTAAGGCACACATTAAATGCCATCATCCAAGTCGGCCAAGGAACAATCCCCAAGGAAATCCGGTCCAATGCATGCCCTATGATAATAGGGAAGCACAAATCTCGAGATAAACATTAACCGCTGCTTCCCTTGTCCTTTCTCCGCGCTGGTGACCCTTGGACCCTCAAGAAAACTCCTTCCAACTCAGCAACAGGTGGTAACGGAAAAACTTTGAGCCGGCATTTAATTGACTCAATCCCCTCATTGGACCGCTCAATGGTCCCCTTCCAATCCTTTCTGCTGGTCAGGTATCTATCTATCACTGCCAAATATGTAGCCGCATCATCAAGCATATGGCCAGTGACAACCTCATCAGAATCCTGGGCATAAACCTCATGCCACCATTCCTTCAATTGATCCAAACTCAGGTACTTGGGAGCCATCTTATTCCTCCCTGTCATCACTTCAAAAAATGCAATGCAACCCTCATAGATTGCAGTAAGGTCAGCATCAATGGCTTTTCTTCGTTTCTTTATCTTTTTCAGGGCTCCCTGCCTGATCTGTAATGCTTCGAACCATTCCCACGGTTCATCCAACCTGGAAGAGGGAAGAATTCCATCCCTGCCCAATTGTTCCCTGCCATGTCCCAAAATAACCTTTGTCTTCTGCAACAGAGAATCGACATCATTCATATCCTGAGAAAGGATACTCTCCATTAGCTCTTTTCTTTGGACTGCATCCTTGCCCACTGACAGGATCTCCTTAATAGCTTCATCTCCTTGTGTCCGAACACTCATCAACCAGTCCATGGCAGCTTGTGTGGAAGCCTTCATCCTCTCTATACCAGAAATTGTTTCCTTTGGCAGAAATCCGGGAGTAGAAGAGGAGGACGGATGGAGGGACTGTAGAGGTTTCATGACCTCTTCTAAGCTTTTCCTCAACCTTTCATTTTCCCTTTTCAATTCCCTCTTTGTCTGAGTCTCCTTCCTCAACCTATCCAAGATCACAGCACTCGACCCCTCGAATTCCTCAATGTCTTGTTCTAGGGAAGCTGGCCCAAGGTTGATGGTTTGGACACTGTAATCCTGGCCTATTACCTCTTCTCTTGTTTTATCTGCAGCAGGGGTGGCGATGTGTACTACACGGTTATGCACCTCATCCCTTTCCACCCGGGAAATTATCCTAGCTGCCTTCTTCTTTTTCCCCTTTCCAATCTGAGATAACATTGCATCCCAGTCGAGAGGAGTGTCCTCCACTATCACCTGTTTCTTCCTTGCTATTTCTTTTTCTAACCAGTCCGGGGCTACAGGGTCCGTCCGGATTCCTTCTGTGTCAGTTTTCCCCGGGTCTTCTGTGGCTTTCTCCTCTTCTGCTACTGCCACCTCGACTTCTCCTTCTTCTGTTGCCTTGTCATCATCTTTCTCTGGGGGTTGTTCACCTTGGTCCATCTCCTCAAATCGCAACTCAGGAAGCACCGGCGATGGAGTTCCAGCGGGGGATGCTCTTCTCTGGTTCTGGAGATCCGCGGCCCTTCTCCCTCTCCGTAGAGTCCTCGTATTGTACCAAGGGAGAAGTGTGCCCTTCTTCTGTCTCTACCTCGAGCCCGGCAGCCTCACTGAATAATGCCCCTTCCTCAAATGGCTCTGCTTCTCCGCTGATTTCCTGCTCATCCGGATTTACCGGTTCTGTTACACCCTGCGGAGGAGAGACAGGTCTGTCCTGTTCAGTGGCTGGCAATATTGGAGAAGAAACCATCGGCTGTGCAGCATCCTTTGGGGACGGAGTTCTGGATCTTCTGGTGTATACTTTGGTCTTCTCCCCTCCGGAACTTTCTACATCCACAACCGGAGGCTCATCTTCCAAAGTCGTTTGGCCTTTCTTTTTCGCCACCCTTGTAGTTCTGGCCTTCTTGGGCGGTGGAGGAACATCCTCCTCCTCAGCTTTCTCCACCTCCTCCTCGTCCGAGGACCTGCTGATAGTCAGGGTCTTCCACCTGCGTTTGCCGATAGGTTTCCTTTTTGCTGCAGGTTGAGTCCCCTTAGGGCTTCTGACCTTGATTTTGAAAGGAGAGGCCTTGGCTGTTTTCCCTTTGGGGTCCTCTTCCCCGGATTCCTCTGAAGTGGACATGGGGTTGAGATTCCCCATCAGGTCGAAAGTGAGGGGAACATTGGCATTTTCCAACACCCAGACCTCATGCTTGATCCAGGCAAAGGTATATTTTAGCACCGGAGCCATTAAGTCCTCCAACTCTGTCACCTCAGGCTCATTCCAGTCTATATCCGCTACTGACCTATCCTTGATGGGCTCATAGACATGGTCCTGGACCAATTTTCCATCATCCTCCAGCTGATCTGGAATCAGCTTCACATTGTACTGCCTAATTGCCTCCACTGGCAGCCGGGAATACCTTTTCCTTCGTGCATCAAGGTCATCCTTGATGTTGACCCAGTAGTCCTCCAAGTCCTCCTTGTGCCTGTATTCCCGGGTAGCCCTTTTCTGTGCCCCTCCGGTGATGTCAAAATTCATTCTCTGTGAATGGAAAGAGAATCCATAGGCTGCCAATTCCTCACCTGCAGTATGAGCTGATTGAATGGAAGGACACATCACATCCACGCCAATGCCAAGAGGGAAGTCACCTCCAAAACCAGTTTTATGTTTCTCCTTCTTGACCACCGTATCGAACTCACAAATTTGTCTCACGACCTCCAGTAGCACTATGTGGTCCGTGGGATACCTGGGCAATCTGTAGGGAGCAACAGGGCATCCATCAATCCGGAGATAAGTGAAAGTGGGGAACTGGATGAACCAGGCCCCGTAATTCCTAATCAACCCCCTAGCCCCATCGGACAATCTGATGTGCTCCGCATTCTGAAGGGTCCGGGTAATATGCATAGTGAAGGCATCGTTGGCCCTCCTATAATCTCCGTGTCCGAGGTGCAATTCTGGATAGACCTCATAGATAATGTCCTGTCCAATAGCTCCTGCCGGAGTCAGTCCCTTATAGGGATAAGAGATGGCCAGTATATATATAACAAAGGAGGACATGGTGAACTTCTTTCCTTCCAAAACATTCCTCAGTTGCCTATCTATTTCCGCACTGATAAGTCCTGCCCAGTGGTAATTCGTTCCTTGGCCTATCTTGGTGATCACATGGACCATCCAACTTTCCAATACCCCGGCAGTTTTAAGTCCGGCCACCCTGCTCAACAGTGTGATGGCATCATAAATATCCGGCCTAAACTTCACCCTGTGCAACTGTTTGGGCAATTTAGAGTGGTGAGACTTGGGCTTCTCAAGCCATGAGTTGATAAGCTGTTGAGCCTTAACTGGCTCGTTCTCATAATACGTGCGAGCAGTGTCAATGTTTAGGGCGCAGACCGAGGGGAGCTCCGGCATGCTGAAAGCTCGGGCAATGGAGGCTGGACTGAAATTTGCCAACACCCGCCCCTCAGTACTAACTACCATCTGTGTGTCAAAGGCGTACTGCCTAGCACACTCCAAAATCAGCTCGTAACACTGGACTGCTGGAGGGAACCCTGCCACGTGCACCAACCCTGAGTTCATCATCCCTTGCCTCAATGCCGATTGGTCCTTCTCAGCTGTTCTCTGTTTGAATTCTTCATAACGCCAGGCACCAACGTTGGTATCAGACACATCTGCCCACACGGAAGATATCTTACTCTCCGGGACCTGACTCCTCATGTCTAATCTCAATTTTTCTGTCTCGGAAACTGCAGATGCCCCCGCACCACCTTTGGACTTCCCAGCAGCAGCTTTGCTTGATTCAGCCTGCACATCCAAGAACTATTATTAGAATCTAATTATTAAGCTCATATTCATCCAAAAGGTTAGCATACATCATACAAATCTATTAAAACCAAATGCCAATTGCCAATTTTCCGAGATCCGGAGAAATCAAATAATCCGGGAAAATCGTATAATCCGGGAAAATACATTCGAGGCGGAATTCCGGAGAAATCCGACCCAGACGGACTCCTGCCACCAAAGCACTATTAGCCATGTAAATCATTAATATGCTCGAAATCAAAGGAAAATCATCAATTTTACTCTTTGGCAATCAAGAAATAGGCATCAACAATCACTCCACCAATTCCCTCATCGAAATATACAAAAGAATGCAATCAGACAGGAAATCCGGAAAAATCCGAATGGGACAGACTTTCGCGGACAGCATCAAATGCACCGGAAATCAACTCTGTCCGCGGAATAAAAGGAAACCGGGAAAATCCGGAAGACCAGAAATTCCGCGACAGCCTCGGAAACCCGAAAAATGGCAAAACGTGCACCAACACAGGAGCGACCACAAGATCTTCAATATCAAAGCTCGAATGAACCCAAAACCGACGACAATTACCAGACTCGAATATGCAAAGAGTGTCCAACACTCAGAAGCACTCAAAGGAAGGATCCCATACTTAAAATGACGATGCCCTAAATCGAACAATCACATATCCGCCATTAGAACCAGAGCAAGCTTTTAGGGTTAAAATATCAGTTCGGGATTTACCTAAAAAGCCCTCTAATCCTCACAGGACGGGGAAGCCAACATAAAATGAGGCGAAAGTCATTCAAACACAAGATCAAATCATCGCACTAGCCGAGACACCCAGAAAACCCTAAATTCGCATGGCAACACATCCCACACCCAAAACAATTAAGCAACACGACCCAGACTTCCGCCTAAAGTGTATATATGCAATCAAGCGGATAAACGGAACTCATAGGGCACGAGAGATGGGCCTCAAAATAAAAAAAAAAGAAGGACGGACCAAACCGACTGAATAAATACGACACAAAGTCAAAATATGGCCGAGACACCGAAATTTGCTCTTGCGCCAGTACAAAAATAGAAATCGCCAATATAGGCTCGCCGGAAAGGAAGCCGAGGCGATACACATGGATCAGCAGGGCAGAAATCGAGGCACGGAAAATCAAATCCACGTGACAATACGTCCGAACCGCGAGATCTGGCCGTAACCTCAAAGCAATCCGCAGCGCGCAAACAATCCAAGACCAAACCCCAAAGCTCAAACGAAAGTTCCGAATCGCCAGAGCAGAAAACAAGGAAGCAGTCGAAGTTAGAATGAATCAGAAAATGCCCCAAATTTGCCCTTATACCCGTCTGAACCAAGATACCTCAGCCATTAATGCGCGAAAAGACGTTTCTGACAAGTCCGGAAACCCGTGCCCCAAGTGGAATTTCGGAAAATCCCAGAATGCGCGGAAACACAGACTTCGCGGAAATGCAAAAACCGGGGAAATAATGAGGACCGGGATTTTGACATAATCCGGGAAAATCCGATAGGAACGGAAAATCCCGAAGTTAGGAAAAAACCCGGAATCGGAGAATCTGGCCAGAAACAGACAAGGAACCAGGGACGGAAGAATCCGTCGGAGACGGAAAATCCCGGATCCAGGTGAAAACCCGGATTTGGCCAAAAACTCAATTTCGATCAATTGCAATCTTAGGGCAAGGGCAAAGCCAGCAAGACCAACATGTCAAGACCCTAAAATGATAAATCCAATAAAATCAAAGGTCAAAGACACCAAAAAGAGAGGGTCCCCACTCCCAGTGGGGCGTGTGTGCAAAAACTGCACAACAAATGGCGACTCCGCTGGGGAAATGCTCCTAAGCATTTCGATGACAAACTGGAATCAAGAACCCAGAATTTTTGGTTTCAACTCTGATACCTAGCCACCATCCTCAGTTAAAACAAAGAAACTCCCAGACATTCAGACATTCCTATACCAGGGTCCAAGTGTGTGCAGGTGCATATATTACCCACCTTCAGTTGCAAAGAGCCAGACTTGGTACGAACAGGCTACGTAAGGATTCTGACCCTAAAAGTAAC